>CCAG010007002.1:0-109514 GCA_001077435.1 Glossina morsitans morsitans | reverse complement strand
ACCTAACCTAAATTATCAGTGCATTGTGTGCGTTTGTATACAATTTTTTTTTCCTTTCTTTTCTTTTCTTTCATTTCTAGCTTTAAAAATAGAACGACTGACTTGTCGTGTGTGTCTATCTGTGTATGTAAGTGTACGCGTGTGTGCATGTGCGTATGGTTGCAATTACTACTTGAAGCATATTTTCTAGTTCTCTGTTACATTTTTTTTTTATTTTTTTTATTTTTTTATTCTTCCCTCTGAAGCGTGATGCTCAAGGTTGCCTTTTATCGTTAAATGATAAGAAACTTGAAATTTATGCATATTTCGAGCAAAATGAGATAGAAAGAAGTGCACGGAAAACGAAAGTGGAAAAGAAAAACAACACACATTGCATTTACTACATATAAGCCGCATGGGTATATGTTGTGCGTCTACTCATTGAAGCCATGAAACGCTTGCACGATTTATTGCAATTAACGTTTGTGCAAGAAACTGTTTTTCCGTTCGTGTTTGTGTGCGCGTTCGCATAAGTATGTGAGTGTAAACAAAAGGGAAAAAAAGAAAGTGCCATCTTTCTAATACGATGTCTGATCTTAATAGTTGTTATTGTAGTTACTGCTGTTGTGCTTGTACTTAGTTTTCAAATCCAAGAACTGGGAATACGATGCATACTAAATTTATTATTTCGATTGTGTTCATGTAGTAGTAATGTGGATCAAGGCAGTTTTGTATTACTTGCAAACATGTGTCTGAATAAAAAGAATTTAAAATGGAAAAATACATTGACCCTCGGGCAAATCTTTGGCACAAAGCACATCAGTACAAAACAAAAAATTATCGAAGGAACAACAAATCTATTACACGCCCATTACATATAAAAAAGACGAACATTGGCAAATGTAACGCTTATTCAATTTACATTTACTTATGCCGTGTGATTTGCTTGAGGACAGATGGAAAACGATAGATTCCGTACGTGTGTGGATAGGTGGAAATACTTTGCAACCTAAAGTTGGGTTAGTAGTGGAAGACTCTCTTATAAGAAGATTCCTATCCTATCTATCGAAGACATTCTGAGCAGTAGTTAGATCGGAGAATTCTAACGAAAACTCCCAGATAATTGAGTTGACGCATCGATTAGGACAAGGCTTAGCTTGGGCAGACATTGAGCACCCAATAGCTGACGAACAACTATGCGTCATAATTTACATACCTTCTTAGTGAACTATTGTCCGTATAAGTGGAGTAATATCCGTTTTTTTTATTTTATTCAAATGTGACTAACACGCTATGTATGCGTCGTTTTATAACCAGAGATCTTCTTCTTGCAGTAGTGTGCCTTTCTTCTTTCATTCGCTTTTCTTGTATATATCTATAATATACGGCGACCTTGTGCGGCATTTTATTGTGGAAAAATGCGTTGACCCGTCATATATTCTTCTATAATAAATTGCGTCCTTTCTATACTTCACGATTGTGATTTATGAACTCTCAGAATTTTTATTTATTGTTTTGTTTTCTTTAGATTCTCATACATCTGAGAGGCCACTAGCGGGAAGAAGGGGATAGGTCTTACTTAGGAGAATCTGTCTTCTTTTCTTGGAAGGAGTTTCGATGCCGTCATCACTATTCTTACGACCTTTTTTAAGATGCTCAGATATATTACTTGTGGCATTGTCTCTGATTTGTTGTGTCTTTGAGCAACTTTCAAGATATTCTTTGACAGATTATAGCTGAAAGCCTGATACACAAGAGGTATACTTAAGAAAAGCTGTCTTAAGAAAAAAAAACAAATTAAAAATATTAAAATTCTAATTTATAAATATTATTTAAAAATTTTTTTTGATTTTATATAAAAAATTTTTAATTTAATTTTATATATAAAAAACTTTTTATTGAACAAACTATGTTTTAAAAATTTTTTTATTGTTAGTATAGTGATATTGGCTTTCAAAGAAAAAAAGTAATCAGAGTAATAATAATAGTAATATTTTTTTGTTTTCCGTGTTAAAAAAGTTTTTTTTTTTATATATAAAAAAACTTTCAAATGGTCAAATATTTTTTTAATGGTATCACATTAGTTCGGTTTTGAAAGTTGTGTAAAAAAAAAGCTTTTTCTTGAAAATTTAAAAAAAAAACATAAAAATAATCTTTTTTAATTTAAATAATTTTTTTTATATTTAAAAAATTGTTTTCATTTAAAATATTAAAATTATATATAAAAATAATAATAGAAAGAGAGTTTCTATATATTTTTATGTTCATATTTTCATTTAAAATATTAAAATAATTTATCTATCAAATTAAGAGGGTTTCTATACATTTTTAGAAAAAAAAATCGTGTGCATTGTTTTTTTAAATACTTAAAAAATTGTTTTTGTTTTTTACGTTTGATGAATTTTTTTTGTTTTCAATGAAAATTATTCTGATAATGTTTTTCTGATAATATATAATATAACTAATTATCTACTACGGTTCTCAAGGTTAAATGTTACTCTCTTTGGTCAACACAAGTCTTTTCAAGAAAATGCTTTAACTTGGTTACGTACATATATATGTATTTAGATTAGATTTAAAGTATTCAGTATTCGGCTTAATGGAAACGTAATTTTCTTATTTGTTTTATGAAGACTTAATGGTTTTCAATCTCTTCTTTTTCGAACTGTTATGGTTGTTTTTCGCAAAAGTTTCTGAAAGAAAATGCATGTAAAATATAGTAGAAAAACGTCTAAAAATGGATTTTATCGTCTCTCCAGTAGAAATTCTCCTAAAAATATATAAGCAGTTAAGTATTATTAGCAAACATAAAAAAAAAAAAAAACAAAAGAAAAAGGCATTTGGAAAGTGTTTTGAAGGATTCTCAAAAAATTGATTACAAACTTTTTTGATGCTGCTTCAAATATCACATATGAAAGTGTGTGTGTGTGTGTGTGTGTGTGTGTGTGTGTACGTGTATGTTTGTGAGTGCATTTCATCACCTCTGAGCCATTCTTTGTTGTGAATTGGCATGACTTTGATTTACATCTCTAATCTCACATTCATTCATTGCATTTCTTTTTTTCCTTCTCCCATTACTATCTATCTATCTATTCTTCTGTCTTTGCTTTTTATCGTTACGCTTCCATAATTCTTAGTTATTTGCTTTTTCAAAAGTTGTCTCTTTTTTCTATCTTCGACTTAGACCATAAGTTGTAAAATCAGTTAATGTAATGACCATTTTATGCATGTACGTATCCATATGAGTTATTTACAAAATTTTCAGTTGGCATCGTGAAGTTGATGCTGTTACTATCCGTATCATTGGTATGACAATGCAATTAGTGCAAATTCTAAAGATACTTCAAAACGATTGACGGCTATATCGATCTTCTTGTGACTGTTGCCATTGTTATTAAGACATTGCCTGTTTTTGCGATGTACAATCGTTCCTTACGCTTAGGAATGAACAAGTGTTTAAAGTTATTGCAAAACCAGAAAATATTCTTCCTTTATATAGAATAATTTTTATAAAAGTAAATCTACAAAGTATTCAATGCGAAAGAGCTTAATTCGCTTAAAAATAAAGCGATATATTAGACCTTGAAGACATCAAAAGAGAAATACTGCAATATCTCGGTACAACTCCTTTCTCTCATCCCTTTTTATAACAAATCGTCATTGAAAGTCCAATGAAGTCATAGCTTTATAATAGGTCTAATGTCGTACTGTATGAATAGTCGTCGCTCTTTCAGAGCACGCATTCGCTACGTAGGATACGTTGCTGATGAAGGACCTTCGGTATATTCTTTTTCTCTCGTTCGTCACACTCTGTATATTCCGTTCATTTTCATCTGTGTAGGTTGCTGGTTAAGGTGGCAACTATGTGTGTGATATGACTTTGTTGTTGTTCTTGTCAACTGAAACAATGTTAGGCTCGTTCGCCATGAGGCGCTGAGCAGTTATAAGTTATCTCTCCCAATTTAGAATGAAACCATTATTCTCCAAGACATGTTGGTGGTCGATGTCTGTAGTATAGTTCTGCTGATCCTCTCAACGCATTTTTATTCGTCAAAGCCGTGGAAATAATTTTACCATCTTTATTATGTCTGTTTAAATACTCTATTGAGAATAATGTTGGACAGCCGCGTATTACATATTCAATTGTTTCGCCAGTGGCATTACACGATCGTGATAGGTAGTTACCTGTCTCCTTGGTCTCATGCAGTATACATTTTCTATAGCTACCCGTTGCTACTATATTATCTTGGATCGCAATAACAAAATTCTTGGTTTCAATAATCAAGTGGGCTTTGGTCAGCCACAAATCCGAATTACGGCAACTATACCGTTAACCATCGCGTCAGGGTGCCTATCATGTAGCTCCTTACACTCCATAGCTCTCATAGTTGCTCTTCAATCTTAAAGTTCTTTGGAGTTTCAAGCTAAAGTTTGCGAAAATTAGATTTAACAACCGCTGGTAAGTCCGGAAAACTTCTCATAGCTTTGTTGTTTAACGGGCAATGTCGAATACGCTAATCCCTTCACCCTGTCGACGCAATACCAAACAATTTGCTGCATTTCTTGAGTGAATTGAATTTAGAAAGTAAACCTCGAGTATTCCTCATAATATTTTCAATATTTAATAATGAAAAAGGAGTACGTATAGCCATCCCATTGATAGCGTTGGGTCGCTCTGGAATATACAATTCCTACTTGCTATAGGGATGTTCTTTCCTTTCGAGCTACGCAGACATATGTTCCAGCTGTTAATTAGATGTCTCATAAGATCAATTATATATCTTTATGCGGCATAGAAACAAATGATTTGTGGTTCTTTCTTTGTGTAAAGCCTGTTGCACCATCACTGCATCGACAGTAAACTGGTCCTTGCAAATCCCGTGAACCTCCCCTGCACCATTCTCTTCATTCATCGTCGCACTATTTTCCTGACAGTGTCTATACATCCTGTTCGCAAAACTTTTGGTTAAAAATTTGTAAATATTGGGACGGACGGTTCGCATCGTTTTTCTACGGCAGACAATAAGTGTTCGCAACTAATAGTGAGGTAGACGTTCGGGAGGAGTTGATCATAACGTGAAAAAAAAGTCTACCCAATCATATCGTTCACGTGAGATCTCAACCTGATATCTTGTAATCTAGTTTCAAGTCTTCTTTGAGTATTATATATATTTTTTGAGATTCTATTTACTTTTGGAAAATTTTTAACTGGACACAGAGCAATCATTAGTACAGTAGTATAAGATATGGGGAGATAGCAATTGTGTATGTGTACGAACGCGAGTGTCAAATAAACAGACAAATATGTTACATAAGTAGAGGGATATGAAGGAGGAGATGAACAATTTGGCTGAGATGACGAACTTCAAAAAAAGAAAAGATTATGGTGTAAGTTGCCGATTTGGGGGACAAAATGTCTCAAGTACATTGCGGTCACATAGAACGTATATATTGACATTCGGACCAGTATACACAAAATCGCGAGGAGATTGCAAAGCAGCGCATATGTGAAAGGAGCTACTTATTTTGTGGTACATGTTCTACCGTTTACCGTTATCAAATTTTACAATGTGGTGATATTCACTGGAATAAAGTAGCACTTTACTAGTTATGATATTATGCGAACCGTGATGCATATACAAAGTTGTTATGAAAATAATACAAATAAGTAGTGCGGGGAGAAATTGCAATACATAAGGAAGAGCATGGTAAATTTACATCGAAAAACAAGGTCACTTTCATATGAATTGCATACACAGACAAATAACGAACCTAGCGAAACAAAACGATAGCAAAATAACTACTAAAAAAGACTTAATTTTGGAGCTGATGTGCATATGCTAGCGGAAAAGTAAGATTTCATTTTAATAACAATTTTCAATATTATAGTCAAGTAAAGGTGGCTGTTAAATCCCCTGCGTCTACTACCAGTCAGACGGTCAATCTAAGTATTTTTTCATTCAACATTAGTACCTCGTACATAAAAGGTGTTATATAAAAGCCAACTTTTCATCACCAACCTTACAAGGGATGCGATCCGGTAATTGGAGCTATTGAATCTACACTTGTCATAGCGTATTTATATATCAAATTTCTATTTTGGATCTAATTTCATCATGAAATATTATAAATTTGACTTTACCGCAATCGAACGGCACCCAAAAACAGTTAGAAAAGGGAGGCTCAATAATGGCCCCAGCTCGTAAAAATTGTCCGCATTTATTTAATACGCTCGTATACCACATTCATGGAATTTAACTGATAAATACGGAATAATTGGAAAATGGTTTTCATTCGAGGACCGTTTGGAAATAAGGCCTTATAATGGCCCAAATCAATCTATACATTCAGCAATGTTCTTGAAAATAGCAATATTTAGCTTGAACATCCAAAAATACATGAGCAGTCATCAGGTACAGAAGTGGATGGACATGCATAAATGCATTCGGATAAGGAAGTTGGCTTCAATTCAAGTCCTTCTGCATGTTGTGCACAATACATCTGCATAGACTTATTACATCGTTACAAGAAGTGAGATAGGAGGTACAATGAAGAGGTTGAGTGTACCGAAAACAAAATTTTGACCAGCGATAAATGAGAGAAAGTTGAAGTTTGACGGCATGTCAATAGTTTTTTAAATACTTATTGAGCTCAAAAGGCATTATTGGCTCTTTAGAGTGTACAAAGTTTAAGTTTCGAACGTACACTGGGCAATTGTTTCATTCATATTTTTAGCCCATCAATGTATTGGAACATCGAATAACATGTTTACTATTTGTCTAAAAGAACATTTTTCATTTTTTGTGAATCATCGTATAGCTGCTGACTAAAATCAGCAATTAATGCCGCAAATATTTCTAGCCATAAAAACTTTTGATTTTTTAACATTCAATTTATTACCGAATCGCTGATAAATTTTATTTATTGTAATTAAATTATTAAAATTATTAAAATATATATATATATATATATATAAAATATCTATATATGTACATATATATATACATATACATACATATATATATATATATATATATATATATATATTTTTTTTTTTTTTGGAAATCTTTCTATCGACTAATTTTAAAATTACTTCGAAGTTTTAATTAAGCGTAAATTCGCATTTGAGTTTTTACAGCGTTCAGACAAAAATTTACAATTCTCTCTTTTTATATCCACCAGCGAAGGTCGAAGGGGTATGTTCACATTGTCGAAACTTTTGCAAACATTCGCAAAGATACTTGCAAAAGTCCTCTAAATTATGCATATATTCTTGGTTGGTAACAAATCCTGAATCCATCTTGGTATGTCTGTCTGTCCGTTTGCATTAGACATCACATATTTCCCAATAATTAAAATAGTGGCTTCAAATATAACAGACAAGTGAAATTGATATTGAAAATGCGTCAAAACATATTGGAAAAGGTCCACAGTATAAGAAATGAAAATATCATGCTTTTTGGGTTTCTTGTTCATTGCTTACAAATTGAAGCAGATACGGCGATATATGCTGCTTCCTGTATTCTATGGGTGACATACAATCTGAGCCACACCCAACATTTTATTTTTTCGTGTTTGTTTTTTTTGAAGATAAAGGTGATGAATACAAAAAATTCGTCCATAGCCAAACAAAATTTTTCCTAGTTGTTTTTTCTTTCTAGTGTTATCTACTTCGTACGAGCATATGTGCCCTTAGGTTATAAATATATTAAACTATGACAAACAATCAATAAAACATTTATTGTTCAGGTTGGAAAACATGAACAAAAGGTTATTTTAAAACGATTTTGACTTTTCGGTCTTTTTTTTCGAGTTTTCGTATGAAATATGAATATAAAAAACGGAATATCAAACAAATGCTAACCAGGTCATAAATATAATTTTTGCCATAACCACATGTAAGCATAGTATGCATATATATATATATATATATATATATATATATATATAATTTTTTTTTTTTTTTTCAATACAGCGTAAGGTTATATTAGTTTAATCGATAGCTTGTAAACCTGGAAAACACATTTTTGCTTATTGCAAAGTGTCAATTGAACTATGCATGTCTCTCTATACGGCTCTCTAACAAAATTGTGCTCGTGATCTGATAACTTTTGATTAAACTTAATTAAGGCGGCAGCAAGCGTTACGTAAAGGTCACTCACACAGGCAGAGATGATGAAAAATCACATCAACAACTTTTGATAAACTTCCTTAACTTCCGTCAGTCAGTTGAATAAAACATAGTCTCGAAAATGCTAATCACACGTCCATGCTAATCAAGAGTCAATGTTAATCGAATCAGGGCAAAGGTCCAGACAAGATCTACGTGGCCGGATTCCGTTCAATCATACAAATGCAATTATTCAGTTATAACCTTTTGCCATCAGATCTCGTAATGAACCTGCTCTCAATTTTTTTGCTTGGGCGTGGCACGAAAGCGATGAAGTAACGGAAGTGAGTTTTGCTAAGCATATGCGTGAAATGGATACCATAAAAATTAATTAGACTTAGAGAAATCGAAGAGACTTAAGATCAATTAACTTTTCTCGCAATGGAACCATAAAAACGAATCGAAATTAAAGAAATCACGACAAAATTCCTCAAAATAATGTCAGTATTATTCTCGTACCCCACTCATTTAAAGTGAATGCCTGACCGTTGACAACATTCAGGATAATTGAGTGGTCATCATTGCGACCCGTCTAGATATTATGAAAGAAGCCCACGTCAACGAATTTTTAATGTTTCACGTTTCCGTTTTGTTAAAAATAAAAAAGTGAAGAGAACAACGAGTTAAGAGGTATCAAGTAGTTCGGTCTAAGCTGAATGCAAATTTTTTCTTGTCCATTCTTTTTTCGCCGTTTTTCTCATTTCACATATGCGGTTATTGTAACATGTAACAATGCCATAAATAATTGTATTTATTAGAGTCCGTGCGCTATACGCTATAGTCATTGTTATACATTGCCCTGCATTACATTTTATATATATGCGCGCGAATACATACATTATTCAGAATTTAGTATTAACGAAACAACATTTTATTCTATTTTTATAAATAATTTATAAAAATATACATATTTTCAAATTGTTATTAAAAGCCAGATGATATACTAAAAAAATAAACTTTAATATAATCAAAAAAAAAAAAACAAAAACAAAATTTGAGCAAGAGTTGATTCTATATATATATAGCGGCTATTGATATATTGTGCGTCTACTTCAGAGAAGAGAGCGTTAAAAAAATTTATGTTTGTGTTAAAATTTTAACAAACAATAGAATTTAATAAAAATATAAACGAAAGCTAAATTGCTAACATCGAAGCATATATCGATATAAGTAATCAAAAGAATTTTTTTTTTCTCTCTTTTTTAAATTTAAAATATTTCTATATATTTACGGAATTTAGACCTTTTATTAGTTTAGGGAGAAGAATAGCGAGAATAAAAATAGTTTATTACTGATTTGTTGAGTCCTTTTTTGGTTTTATTTCACAACAATTTTTGTTAAAAGGATACAAAGGATAAGAATTGAAGGGAAAAGAATAAGCGTCGATTATTTATGGAGTTTAAATAATAATAATATATATAATAATATGCGATTACATCATATATTTCATTGTTTCCTCTTATTTGCTTTCGATCCGCTATGTTTTCATGCTAGTTATCTAAATAGCATTTATTCGTTCCATCATCGTCTTGTGTTTACATTGCTCGCCATTGTCGATTACATGCTCGACGCACTGAAGTATATGTGAAGCATTCCCATGATCAATTTGTTGTCGCTTATCATGAGAGCATTCCAAACACTCGCCCTGCATTTTGAGCATTTGCGAATTTTGTGTGTTTATACCTTATGTTCTTTGTTCTCGTGGTATATTATTTAAAATTGAAGTTGAACTCGTAATTTCGACAAACAAATAGAAGTTCTGCATAAATATATTGAATGGACGGACCTAATACACTTATGACAACTGCGATCGCTGTACAGGTAATTAAACAAGTAATGCAACCGTAAAGTTCAATTGCTTTAAAGCTTTCCGACCTAATCCGACCGCAACGACGAGTCTTTGAGACTGTTTTGAACTTCAAACTTTAATTTTATAATGATTTTATATTGGATTTCCAAAAACTTTATTTATAGCCGCTTTCACGAAATATATACGCTTATACTGTGGTGTGCCTCATGGTGTCACGCAGTCTCACAGTCACATCGTGGTATTATTCGTCAAAAGAGCACATAGTAATACTAGGATTGCATAAAAACGGAACAACGTTTATAAAAAAAAGAACGAAATCATTGGCTTATCTTCTGTAAGAAAGAACGGGACCGCTCTCTACAAGAAAAAAAAAGCTGGTATAGCATCTTGAATACTAAGTTTTAAAGATTAGCAAAGTACTGTTGTTCGTACGTCAGACGGCCGATTGATGCAGGTTTGTAGTTTGTAGTATTATAATTCCGTCCATAAAGTGACAGCCAACCTAAAAGTTTCGATCCCAGTTTGAGCCTGAACGCGTTAACATAGGTCAATAATGACAGTTTGATGTTTTCGGTTCCGCGGATATAATAGAGGTGTTTTTAAACTAATAAGGACCACTTTTGAATATGATATTAGCGGCGTCCTTTCTTTTTTTACCGATATCTCGAAAAGTAAGGGAAATACGTCAAACGTTTGGTCAACAGATGGCTGCTGAGACAAAGAATGGATCAGCAAACACATAAGCTTAACGTAGCTGAGAGGCTCACATTGCTCCGCACAGACGTTTTATTTGAAATTATTTAAAGTTTGAATAAAAAATTATCGCACATTTATTTTTCGAGGATTTTTATTCAGATCAGTCGTAAATGGACTTAAGTCTATAAAACAACCCATTTTGATGTTGTGAAGAGAGCTTTTCATGCATCCGATTACGACAGAACGGCATTGACATTTACCATCTAAGCTTTTAATTGGAGAGCGCTAAGCCCATGGTTGCACAAGGGCAGCTCGAGCAAGAAGAAATTGTACATTCAGCCAAGATTAAAGAAATTAACTTTCAGAACTTCGGATTATAGCCTTTTATCAGAAATTATACTATTCCAGCGTAATTGATTACCTGTCCCCAAGCTTAAGTGTCGCGGGCAATGGCTGATAGTTTTTTAAAGTCAAAAGTCAGCGAAACTGAAAATCGAAAGTGGTTCCGTTAATGGTTTTTTAAAATTACAGGTCGGCAAAGTGGAATATCAAGAGTGATTTCATTTACAGAGGAAATTTATTTCAAATTTCAAGATCACGCAGAATAATTTATAAAATTTTTATGAAGTCGACTCAAGAGCACCTCAAGAGCAGATTTTAACAGTCACTAATAAAACACAATTTAAATTAAAACCTGTGGGATGCTGTTGCAATATTCTACACGCGTACTTTCTCCTATCTATTCAATGAACTATTAGATAATATTTTTAGTTCATATAGTAAGCGAAAAATGCTTTCTCTTCATTTAATATAAAAAAGCAGAAAATATTTTTTTTGTGAAACTGGAACGGAAGATCATCTCATATCTTAACACAAATGGTTATCTATTCAAAGAGCAGGGGAAGAAAATAGGTAGATATGTCAAGCCTACAGAACGAGGGAGCTACAGACATATATATTTGCCATATCTTTTCCTGCTTTACGACGTTATTTGCTTTACGTAGATTGCGAGAGGAGATGCAGTTGCCAAGCAGCACAATTTCTTATACTTTTTTACAAGTCTTACCTGGTCTTCTAGAGAAACACATATTTCTTGAATTTTTTGAAAACAACGATAACTACCACGATTTCCAATTATATTTTCAATTTATTTATAATTTCAAATTCTTTTATATATTTTACAAGTTTTTCTTGATTTTATAATAATTGATTAATCAATTAATTATTATTATTATTATTACTTGTTTTTTTTTTTTTTTAATTAAATTTGCTTTAACTAATTGATTTTGTTTTGTTTCTTCTTTTTTGTGTTTATGGCAACCATGTCAATTGTTTCTTGTCCTCCTTCCTAAGCACATCTTATACATATACAATAAATATAAATAATTATCATTAGGTTTGATTTCACGGGGATGGTTTATTTATTTATTTATTTATTTTTTTTTGTTTTATCTCATTTATGTATGTATATATATGCATTTACATGTGTTTAAATATATGTTACAAATATTTCTAAAGTTTTTCTTAATTAATTTTTGCATATAATAAACTAATGAATTAAAATTCTTTTTTGGTTTTTGTTATCGTTTTCTTTTCATTATTATTATTATTTTTATTATTATTATGTTTTCTATTATTATTATTATTATTATATTATTTTAAAGTTCTTTGATTTCATTTAAGGGAGAAAAGGGTACGTATAAAATTTGTTGCTGTTGTTGCTGTCATTAGTTGTTTTTAGTTTTAATAAAAAGTTTTCATATTTGTATTTAATTCTTTTTTTTTTTAGTAATTTTAGGTTATTTTTATTTATTTTTCTTTTTTAGATTTGTTTATTATGCTCATCAATTGAATAAATTTTATACTAATTATAATAGTGTTTGGTATTTGGTTTTGTCTTTAATAATAAATTTCTTTATAGCTAATTGTTAAAGTTTAAAACTGTTATAACAATCTTTTTATACACGGTTTTCAATTTTATTTATTTTGTTTGTTGGTTATTATCTTTTATTTATTTATTTATTTTTTATTTAATTATTTTATGTAATGTTTATTATGCGAATGCTTAACAATAGAAATAAGGAGTTTTTTTTTTTCTATTTTGTAGTAAATTGATTTCATTACGAATTTACCAGCTTATCAAAAAATTGCCAGGAAAAGAAAAATGTGAAAAAGCTCTTCGGACTTGCGCCACCATTTGATTTATTCATTAGCACTTTTCGGAATTGGTTCACGTTTATCTTCAACATAGCGGCAAAAGAATACCTTCTCATATTCAGCGAATGTACTCAATGAAGAACAATGCCGTTCAGTTAAGCCAAATCGTCTTGACTTAATTAAATTTTACTTAAACCAGTTTGGTTCAATTCAGTTTGATTCGATTCAATTAAATTCACTACACAACTCAAATCAGTTCAATTCAAGTCAAAGCAATTCAATTCAACATAACTCAATCCAATTCAAGTCCATTAAACTCAATTCAAGTCAATTTAATTTAATTTAATTCAATTCAATTCGTTTCGATTTAAATCAGTTAGACCTAATCCAGTTCAATTCAATTCAATTCAAGTGGAAGCAATTCAATCCAATGCAAAACAATACATTTCAATTAAATTGGTTTCAGCTCACTTAAAGTCCATTCGATTCAAGTCAATTCAGATCAATTCAATTCAGATTAATTCAATTCGAATCGAATTTAACCAATATCAATTCAATTCAAGTTAACCCGACTGACTATATCAATTTTAACAATAAATTGCTTTCCGTTTAATTTTATTCAATTTTATTTAGTTTAGTTTAAGTCAATTCAATTTAATTCAACTCAGTCAGTTTAATTCAATTCAGTTCATAATTCATCGTGCAAGAATGGATGTTGGAAAAGCAGTGTTATTGTGCAAATGCCAAAATTTTTCAGTCAGAAGTCAAATTTCTCTTAGGTAATCATTGAACACTGAACTTTTTAAAAGCGTTTAGCTAACTCGACCATGATCGTATGCCGGAAGGGGTCTTTGAACGATTTTGTCAAAGTAAAAGTCTCACGCATAAATAACAGAAGTGATTGCTTTGAACGCGCTAATCTATCAATGGCCGCGACAACTGATAGCTTATTGGTCTTTGACTTTGTCAATTTTAAAAGTAAATACTTTCGGATATTCGCAAGGACCGGTTGCGGTGCTTTTTCGACAGATTGACCAATTTTTGTTATAACTGTTCTTACGGAAAATTTTCTTGTATCTTATTGAACAGAGAAGCGGAAAAAAAGGTGTAGTTAAATCCACAGTTTAAGTTTTCCGTCCATGAGCTGATGAAAATAAATATTCGCCATTTTTTTATTGTTTTTGTTTTCTAATTAATTAAACAAATAAATAGTTAAACAACAATCAATAAGTTGCGCGAAACATTATACGCAATATTTACAATGAAGGCTTAAAGCTATTTAACAACAGTTTTTTTTAATTTTATTTTTATTTTTTTTTGCTCACATATATATTTGCTGTTATATTATACATAAATGGGCGTGTATGTATGTATGTGTATGTATGCATGTGTTAGTTAGATTCATTTGGTCACACCACTAGAATATTTATTGAATTTTTACAATATAGAATATGCATATGTTACCTTGACTGACTATACGACTGACCATTAGTTTATCAATCAATAATTAATCATAACGCATTTTAATTGGCGAACTATTGAACTTTACAAATTTTATTTATTATGACATTGCAGTTGTTTATATATGTACCACAAAAATTTGCGGTTAACTTGCATTGCCATTCATTTGTTACATCCGGAAATATACCCTGGAGATAACAAGAAAATAAATGAAATTATTACATATATAAACTCAATCTAATACACGTATAAAGTTTATCGTTTGCCGATCATAACAGGTATCCAGAACACCTTCAATTGCAATTTGGAAATTCATTAAGGCAGTGAAGATAACGAGTTACATTGCGTTCTTCAGAAATCATCAGCAGATCTAAGAGCCGAATCTTTGGCTTCGGTACTGTTAGTTAAGCGTGGCATAATGGGAAATATTGAATTTCGAAACAGCACTAGAAATAAGATTAAAGAGAAAATGAACGATAAAAATCGACGATGATACCATTCAAGTTGATCAATACTAATCTTATTCCAACACTACATCCAATCAAAGGAGAAAACCAATAATAAAGCTTTTGCCAGATCTCGTCTTGGTTGTGACCAATAGGTCCTTAAGAAATGTACTCTTTGCAATAATACGCTTAAGCATAGGCTTGGTGAGCGCTAATGCTATGCGTATATTCCAAGATTCATATTGGAATAGCTAGACCTATGGACATTTGAAACGCATCTGGGTAACCCAATTTCAATAAAATATAAAAATATAGTTAATCTAATCTATTCCTTAAAAAAAGAACATATAGTCTCTGTTGCTAGCGTTCATTCCGCTCTGTGTCCTCGAATTTATTTTTTGGGTCTAAATGAATTAAAATAATAATAGTCATTGTTTCTCATTATTATTAGGTCATATTAAAAAGTCTCCGCTTCTTTTTGTAGCCTGCTCTTTTCAAGTGATTCCAAATTGTCATGTAGTATGTGTTTAGTGCCTCCTCTATTGCTTGACAGCTTGCGTGCCGCTCTTGCTCTACCAGTTGCAATATTTCATCAGGCTTTTCAGTGACTGGCCGACCAGAGCGAGGTACATTTTTGGCATCGAAACCACTCCTCGGCCCTTTCCCTACTCGCAGAATTCTCTCCGTACATTTTACAAATTTTCGGACATGTTTTTGCATGTTTTACCTTTTTTATAGTAAAAGGGCAACACATAGCGCTTTTCTTCAGATGTTTCACCCATTTTCAGATCAATATAACTTTTCACACGAGCAAACAATTAGGAAACTATTTTCACTAAAAATTTACGCTGAAATGCCGCATTTTAAGCACTTGTTCGTTTGAGACAATCAGGTTAGTGTTGCCCGATATATGGGTATCCACACCATCCCGCGGAAAAAACCGCAGAGGATTTTCAATATGGCCTAATATTTACAGATTCGTTTCAAAAGCAAGAACTGGCTAAGAAATGTTTCATTTATATTATAATTTTGGTCTGAAAAATAATCGTGAAGCACCAAATTATTCGCCAAAAAAAAATTACGAATCTAAGGGGAAAAATCGATAAATTCGAAAAATTATAGCGACAATATCGGATTTTTACTAATGGGTAAAATAATTTATGTCTTATGTGTGACGGAGATAACTTTTTTATAAAGGCATTTTGTTTGAGTTAGTAATTTATTAATTTGTAAAAATGGGAGCGAATATCTGTAGGAATGTCTAACATACCCCCTTATGCGAGCATGATTTTCTTAATTATTTGCTAATTATTGTTTTTTTTGTTTCTCTGCAATAAAGTTTTTACAATTTATTATCCACGTTTACACAACCAATAGAATTTAGTAAAAAAAAAAAATAATAATAATAATAGAGGGGGTTAAAAAAATATGTATTCCTAAAAAAGTTATATCTGCCTTGAAATGCCTTATAACTATACGACTGACATATGCCTGCAGAAGTTAAACATTTTCGACAAAATAATAAATTTTCTAGCTTCGCCTTAGTGATGATCATAGATTAAACAAGCTGATAGATGGACAGAACTGTATTACCCGCTGCCAAACTCTGCATTGATCCATACTCCATTTATTTTCTTAATTTGTTCAACCACAGTTTCGAAAGTAACCAGTGGTACAAAACCTTTATTGCACTTTCCTGTCACAGCTATTATTATTGAAAGGTAGAGATAGAAGGCATCCATAAAAGATCCAGTCTTCACTCAAGTCGAAAAGTATACTGGTATATGAATCTTGACAGGGTTTAAAGAGATCTCGCTTACAAAATTTATATTTATTATGTATTGAAATATTTTTATTAGCATTGGATCTCTTATTGCATCGTCTCAAGCCAAGGTTTTGAAATAAGTGCGAGGCTTACGTAAATAATTGATTTAGTAATTTTTTTCTCCCTTTTTTAATTTCAAAGTCCATATATAGAACTAACTTAACAAATCAGATGAATTTTATCAAAAATGTTTTTCATCAAGTTTATCTATATCTTTACGTAACATATTATGAAAAAAACAAAAAAAAATTAATTTGTAAAAATATTTCCAAAGGCTTTCTTTAATCATTCATTTAATTCTTGTGGTGTGACAGACTCGATTAGAAATTCGATTAAAACCGAATGAACTTCTCTATGATATATCTCTTCAATAAACCTTTCAATTCACACCCATGCGTTTCGTCCTTACCATTTATTTGCCAATTACTGGGTAAAAGCTTATATGTAAACAATAAACAAAGAAAAAGCAAACAAATAATTAAATAAAAATATTAAAATACGTTTAGATATTTTTCATTAGCATTAAATAAACAATAAATGTAATTAATATTTTAATTTAAACTCATTTCAATTCAAGTACTGAAGCATGGCAATGTGTAAACATTCTTCTGCCATTGTAGACACCGAAAATATTTAACATTTCTTGGTGTTAACGAGCGTACGCCAAAAAGCACTCAAAATAAATCAAACGCTTTATCGTTTATATGTACGAGAAGGAGAACTTTCTTTTTCGAGTAAGGCATTCCATTTGATCCAAAACTCCATTTGATGAAAAACTGTTCTTATGACCTAAAATCTTTGCCGATCCAAACAGGGGGGAGCTGAAATTTTTTCATATTGGTGATGTTCGCAGTTCTCTACTTGACCGAGGAACACTATTGTGATGGAAGGAAAGATAGTAAGTAGAGTAAGGATGTTCGATGGGGCCCATGAAGCATATACATCTTGGCATTAAAAACACAATTAATTTCGAAAAACATTAAAAAATTGCAGAATGCAAATCATTATTGTGATGCATCTTTAATTTACAGCAATCTATGGCCGCTAATGATGCGAACTAATTCGAGCATGAGCATAGAAAAAGGATTCCACGCGTATAAAAAAGTTCTTTGTGATCAAATTGGTAGTTATGCAAAATATACCGAACGCACTAATTTCTCCCTGCCACATGATTGATGTTTGTACGGGACAAGCTTCAGTTATTTACAAGCTATCAGAAAGAGCTAACAAAAAGCAGTCACTGCCTTGCACGCTACTCTGCTATAAGCTGATGAAATAATTGATTTTGCTGTAGGATGGAAATGCAGTAAGATTAAAACAGTTAGGAAGTAGCTTAGTATTAAGGACGCGGAAAGATGTTAAATGAACCAATTCAAAATTTGCTAGAGGAAGATCAAGCACAAACACGAAGAGAGCTTGCTATGTAGTTAGCAATAAGTCATAGAATGGGAAAATTTTAAGAGGAAGGAAAGTGGGTCGCTTATGAGCTAACTGAAGTGAACAAAAATCATAGACCTGATATTGGCTCACCTAAGATGCTATAAAAAGAGTAACTATCTTCTTCAATTGCAGATTGAGAATCCTAAACGATATAAACCATCGATTGATCCAGGATGATGTTTGAAATCCCTGCAAAGCCGACTGTTCATACCCTGAAAACCCTTCTATGCATTCGGTGGCATTGGATAGAAATTGTTTATTACGAACTTCTACATGCCGGTGAAACTGTCACAACTGACCGGTGAAAAGTCCAACAAGTTGAACTAAAAGACGCTGTTGAGAGTAGAAGGCAAAGTAATTAGAAAACTGATTTGGTTTGATGACGACGACCATATACATGCAGCAACAGCAACCGAGAAAGTAATTTTCAATTCGGATGGCGAGCTTCTTTTTCTTGCGGGTTATTCTCCAGACCTTAGCTTATTGTAACGATCAATGCGGGTTAACAGATCAGCGATTCACAAAACTTGAAAATATGTGAGAATGATTTGATGATTATTTTCCCTTGAAAAGGCCGTAAACTCTGTAACAAGTGTGTCCTAAATAAACTTGGATTTTTTTTTTCAAATAATACAGAAAACTTTCTTATTATTAAACTTAACTTTCTTATTACTAACCCATTTAAACTGCGCATCTATAGCTAGAGAAACTTGTTTTATTTTTTAGAAATGACTTTTGCGTGACTGGTCAGTACTTAAATGGCAAAATTAAGTTTTTGACCAATAAAAGATGTTTATATCAAGTAATCAAAAAGCGTCCAAGTATTTCTTTTCAGTATCCTATTTTATAAGTGTTGTTGCACTTGTCTTACATGGTGTTTTCAAATGTGTTATAGATATGTTCCTTGACTCCTTTCAAAGCATTTATATTTGGGAGTGTTTTTAAATGAACTTAGATACACTCAAAGGGACACCAGATATTGTATCAGATGAAGTTAAAAAGTAAACGGTAAGATCTTAAGCTGTTGCTTCCCAGGATCTATTCATTTCGCACAGATAGACTTCCCGAAGTAGTGAAGGAATATTTCGAAGTTTGAAGAGAAAAATTCCTCTCCGGTAACGAATTTTTTGGGACATTTTCTGAAAAGTTAAAAACAACTATTAATGCAAAAAAAAATGGTTTACTGAAAATTTTTGCTCAGGCAGACGCTGCGAGATGAATAAAGTGCAACCTACACCAAAGGCTCTTCAGGTTAGAAGCATTCTTTGCCACTTTTCCGTAATGCATTGGCTATGTCTGGTCTTTTTCGCGAAAAATATGGTAGAGAAGTGCATGTGTATGAATATAAGTACCGAAGTTTATGTCTACTTCAATGGAGGTGACGTCAACTACCAACACTTGTCGACGAAGAGCTGGTCTTACCTGAAGTTGATACATAATGCTGTCAAAATTCGTCTCAAGGGCAATAAAAATATCTTATTGATGAATATATTATTTTGCGATTTAAGCAACTTTTTCTTCTTCTTTTTTTTTCAATTTCAATGAAATGAAAGTAAATGAAAAGAACGATTATTTGCTGAGCTTAAGTAGAAAGGCGGCATTTACGGCTTTGCTTAGTTCGGAAAAAGTTTCTAATGGAATTGCTTGTAACTTAACATGTCTTGTAAATTAATGTTGGGTATAACTGTGCTTTTGCGGATTGAATGTAAAATCCAACACGGTTTTTATTAAGCGAAATATTATCCTCTTCAGAAAATGACTTTTTTTCATTCCTATATTCTTCTCTATAAAGAAATTCTCGTCTCCTTAGATAAGAAGAACAAGAAGAAGAAGAAGAAGAAGAAGAAGAGGAAATTGCATGAATTATTAGATTATTTAGTTTTTCATTTTTAACATTTAATTACATTTGTTAAGAATTTTAACTGAAAAGAGAGCAAAATAAAAAACAACAAAAACTTAATAGAAAAAAAAAAAGAAATAAACGGAAGTCCTTTGTAAGTTAATATTTACACACAATTTCATTTTTCATTACAAAACTTTTTTTCTTTTTTTTTTTTTTGTTCATTTCACATTTTTTCATGTTATTTTCATATTTTACACAACCAGGGTTAATGATTTAACCAGAACTGGTTTTAATTTTTTAAGATTTTGTATAATATATTTATATATATAAATTTATATAAAACAAAAAAAAAGGAAAAGAAAAAAGAGGTAAAAGAATAACATGCTGTCTTTAATTCCTTCGGTTCTTTAGACTTTTTCGTGTTTTGTATGTATGTGATTGTAAGTGTTTTGTAACTTAAATGCTTTCTCATTTCATTTAGGCAGTTAGTTGTTGGAAATGTTTCACTGTACAGTGGATGGGTAGGTTTTGTGACTTAGTTAACACTGTTCGTTATTGTTTGTATTGAATTAATTCATGTTTTTGTGTTTAGTTCCCTTTAGATGCTTTTGTTTTTGTTTTTGTTTTTTTTTTTTCTATTTTTCTTATTTTGCTTTCACATCACATACCATTATAGTCATTTTTGTTTAGGTCGCAAGTTTCACTCAATTTTTTTTCTTTATTTATTTTATTTTTTTATTTTGTTTTTTTTTTTTTTTTGGTTTGTTTCTCGTTTTAGTTTAATAAAACTTTTGATATTAATTCACGTGGTCGGTCTCTTCTCTTCGCTTCTTTATAAATTCAAAGTTTCCGATTCTTGCTTAACTTTTTATTTACTTATTTTTTTGTTTGTTGTTGTTGCTGTTGTTGTTGTTTTTTGTTGTTGTTGATGATTTAAACTTACAATTCTAATGACATAATTCTTCTTCTTAATCTTGTAGTTGTTGCTGTGGTAGCAGTAGTAGCGGCATGAGGTTCATTTTGTGGTTTTATGGCGATCGCCTGAATTTATCGTCAGAAACGTGTTACATGATTACGATCTTGAGTAATCAGAACCTTTTCGCCATTCATTTGATGATGCTGATGATGATAGGATATCTCTTCGGGTACCGGTTTTAACAGTCCTGTTGAGCTTGTCGTCTACAAATTTCGTACAAATCAAAGTTAAAAAAAAAAAAAAACAACAAAACAAAATGTTATCAATAATTGCTAAAGAAGTGAACTTTCTCTATATAAAGCTTCTAAAGTTTTAATAAAACAGTGTGTAACATTAATCCCTAGCGATATTAAAAGTAATCAATGCTTTAATCGTGAAAGAAAAAGAAATTGTGTTTGAAGAAATATGAAAAAAATGTAAAATTAGACAAAAAGACAGATCATCGAAAATATATATGGCCTAAGGCTGTCATTTCACGGTTGTGAAGCAACCAATCTGCTTGAACGCTACAACTAAAGATCAGAATCAGTCTAGAATCTAACAATACACGATTCCCTTTCATATAGCTTTCCGCTTCACATATAGCGTGATTTTACGTGGCGTCAGTTCTAGTTTCGAACTCACATGTTCACATGTGTGGTTTACTTTTCTTTAAAAATTCCATTTATTCGAACTATATTACCAGACTTTATTCACTTTTCATCGCCGATAACGGTTTACATCCAAAATTGGTTGAATTCGTTGCATTTCCGTAAGAATATGCTAATGTTTGAATTTTTGTAAAATTTTATCGGATTTTCCTCGGTTGGCCGACCAAGATGAAGTATATTTTTGGCATCGAAATTTCCAGATGAGAGCTAAAAAAAGATATCTACAATCTGTTGTACCTTTTTCTTAAGAATATTGTAAACTACAGCGGATTTTCATCAGAAAGTATTATTCACTTTTACACTGATGTAACTTTCAAGAAGGATTTATTGAGTTTCCTGTTTCCTTCTTATTAGCACTGCCGGTTATATGACACCAAACGTAATTTAATTGCAAAAACGCCGCAATGTTTGGCCATGTACTAAACTTGTCTTATACAAGAAGCCTAGCTTGCTGTTGAAGCCTTTTAAAGCAAACTATTCTCTGACAAAGCTAAACTACGAAGAACGGTAACGTCAGCGTGATCTAGCTTTTATTGGGTGTACGGTTATCTTTTTGTTAAAATCTTTAAAAAACCAAAAAAAAGTAACTATCTACGTCGATTCATTCCCTGAGATGATAATGTCAGTTCGTATACACCGACCCAAAAAGTTCACTTTGAAAGCACGGTAAACGCTTTGCTTTTATTCAAAATTTGCTCGATGCGCTTAGATAAAATAAGAGGGGATTAGTAGACTTCAAAAATTAACTTAAAACATAATGGAAAACATTCCAACAGAAGAAATTTGTATTGTTGGTTGCACCAGCCCGGCACTAAAGCAATGCAACCCAATTCGGTTTATAACTACGTTATTGCTATTGCACTCAGATTGCACGCAGCTAACTGGAAAATTATCATCATGTTTTTTTAAAGATCCCCAGCGGTAGCTTGCTTGTGCAGGTTTTTAAAATCAGATTATAACGCTCTTGTGCCTTACTACGTTTAAGTGTCTAATCTAGTTTCGCTCTACGAGAAGATATTTTTTAATGTCACTGTAAAAAATGCGTATTTTTTACATTTCGTTCGCTTGACTAAAAGCATTGCAATCCGTTCGCTTTTGCCAGAATTTTCAGACAACTCAATTCATGTCGAAGTGGTTTATGTTTATCACATTCATATACTTATTCGGATGTACAAAGGCTTGAACACGAAAAAAAGGTATGAATAAAAAAAGAAAGAAAATTGTGTTATATTTACCGCTTCGTTAGCATAGACACCTGAGATTCCCATACTGTTGGCACCGACTACATTACCATTGCCTTGTAGAGCGAGTATACCACCACTACCAACGCCTCCTCCGCACAGTGTCGCTGAAGATGGCAGTGCGGAATTCGAAGCTGACGTTGTTGCTGATAAGGACGAAGACGAGGAAGAGGCTGCTGCAGCCACCGGCACTGCTGTAGGCGATTGTGGTCTCTTCTGCGACGTGCAGATGATGGATTGTGTATTATGATGAGTGGCTGGTATGCCGGCTATGCAAACACCTCCTACGGCTGTTTGCAATAGACCGACATCACCACTTCCGCCACCGCCGCTTTTGCCTGAGTGTTGTATCTGCTGTTGCTGTTGCTGAGTGGTTTGTGTGTTTGTGTGCAGCACCTTGTGTGCGAATATGGATGGTGGCGGTGTAAAAGTGGCCAATTGTGATGGATGTGACATTGTGACACCAGTGATGGTATTCGTAGCAAACATAGGACTCGTCGAGTACATGGGATGATGGGCGAGATCAATCTGCAAACAAATATATGTACAAGATGTATGCGCCTATGAATATGTGTATGAATGTAGGTGCATGGTTATCCCCATCGCACCAGAAAAACGCATTCATATGCATGAGTTTTATATGCATGGACACAAAAACATACATAACAGTATTACGAACGTGAAAGTAAACTGTGGCAAATTAAAGTGATGTTGTTCTAAGAGTTGGGATTTTGGAGAAGAGGAGAGGATTTATGTATGCATGTGGCTTACTGGCCATAATGCTTATATGCATATATGAATGAAAGAATTTTATGGCTGCCTATGTAACATACGGGCATTTTTATGCCACATTTTGTAAATGATTGAAGTATGAAAAATTAATTCTTTTTTTTACATTCATTTGATTTTTGAGAGAAACTCGTTACAAGAGCTCATGCGTGGCTGGCATTGACCCACATTTACTTGTATGCATACAAATGATTGAAATATGAAATAGTATTTATTAATACAGTCATTCAAAGGGTTGTTGTCGCATTGTTTTATGGAATTATTGATACGAATACCACTCAATTTGCTGAAATGATTCCTCGAAAATCCTTGTTATGTAATATATTAATTTGATACCAATCCATATGCGTGAGATGTACAATGAGGCCAATGCAATATCAACGCTAAGTAGTAACTAAAGTGTTGATACATTTTTTAATGAAAGTTTTTTCAACTCAAGTAATTTGAATAATTAAACGTTGAATTTTTCTCTTAAGTATTGTTATTTTATTACACATTTTTGTTTTTAAAAGTTTCACTACACTTTGGTTGAATAGCCTGACATGAATGTAACGCTTCTTTTCATTCCAACATTATCATTATTATCGTCACCTCCCCTTCCGGCAGATGTCTCGGCCACACAGTCATTATCAATCATGGGAATTACCTGAGAGTATATGTTAGGCTCAGCACGTTTCAAGTCGGCTTGTCGATGGCGCCCCAGTGTGGCACTGCAATAGGATGCCGCCAGACGTTGTTGACCAGCCGCCGTGACCATTAAATCGGCGTGTGTTAAATCAGTCTAAAATATAAATGGAAAACAGAAGTAACGCTACACACTTAAAATAATACTCTTTGCAAACACATCGTTTAATATGCTTTCTAATGCTTTCAATGCATTACAATTCTTCCTACATAAATACGTATTCTAATATCAGTTTATAAAAGCATTAGCTCTGCCTGGTCACTAATTGATTTCTGAAATTGTGTTTGCTTAATAAAAGTGCTTACAAATTTACATTTAACACATGTATGACGTAATGCGCGTTGCATTAACTCGATTCATTCATTTTCAAACTGATGAATGTGCATCGTAACTTGGTTGAAATTTGTTTGAAAACAAACACCTTACGTGCATTAGGTAAAATAGATCGAAATTAATAGGTAGAAACTTGCACTGCTTATGCACAATTCCGCAAGCATTCTCTTGCCTTGATCAACAATTAACAACAATTTTTCATTTGCCTAATGCTTATATTTTTCTATTCACCATTCATTGAATCAACGGAACCTAGCTGTCATACCATACTACGAACTGTCGCTAAATCAGTGCGCCGTCTGAGAAAAACTGGCAGAATACCTTCCTAGGTACAACCTTCAACTCTGCGATTTGCCCTTTATTTTGTCGGTTAATAAAAAAGTGTTGTACTTTGGGTGTCTTTACGTTATTTGAATGATTTTCTTTCTGCATTTTCTATCGGAGTCTTTGGGGAGTCGAATTTTAAGTTTATGAGTGCCACTTTTCGCTCTCTAAATGGAAGTAGTAAGGAAGTAGTAAGAAGATCTAGATTCGCGTAGTTGAATATTTATATTCATTAACGAGTTCCAGCTACTGTAACTTCGGCTGCACGTTTACTATTGTATAAGCTGCTTAAGTGCTATAAGACCTAACTAAGCCTAACTAGAAAGTTTTCTTTCTCTTCTTTCTTCAGGAGACCTCGGCGCGAACTTCTGCTTGGTTCTGGCCACGGAAAAGGCTGCTAAGTTGTAGAACAGCAGAGGTTCTCTTATCAGAATTAAAATGTATATACATGAGGTGCCTCCATTTGGCATCCAGGAGCTAATCACTTTCAAGACGACAAGTTGCGCCTCCCGCAGGCTGAAAGTGTTGACATAGCAAAGGCTTGACGAAACAAGATTCCATTCCAACGTTTTCAATTTTCCGCTACATTTAACAGCCTAACTAGGAAAACCTTTCTAGCAAACTTTCTGATATATTTCTTAAAATAGCGCCGAGTACGATAAAGCACACCCAATACACCCTAAGCCTCCCTATTGCGCGATATTCAAACAATCACGTCGTTATGTAAATTATTGGCTCTGCAACAAGGAGAAGTATAAAATTTCTATTGCTTCCTGATTAAACCAACGATCGTACAGGTTATGTCTGGGCGGTCTAAGTTGCAAGATCAGCTGAAACGATTAATGTATTTACTTAACACTAGACAAAAAGAGAATTTATTTTTAAATCTCGAGTAAAGGCGACTGAATATGTATACGATTACTTACAAAAGGCTACCTGTAAAAAAAAAAAAAATGAGTTTTAATTAAAAATTTCAAATTCACTTCAAGTTGAATGTTCCTTATTATTCGGTGTTCCGTTTCCAACATATGAAGTTACCATTTTGAGATAGAAAATGTTGCTATTAATATTAAATAAATTGAATAAATAAATTGAATATTTTGTTATTTTTATAGAGCCGTATTTTATTCAATGTTGATGTGGAAATCGTTGCGCGTTCACTACAGAGCTTCTTTAAAAGTACGCTTCGCTTTCGTTCACTTTCGGAATTCGCATTCAATATCAAAAAGTTTATATTAGCTTTCGCCAATTTCCTGCTGGGACGGTCAGGCTGAGTGCTTTCGAGAGTACGTTTGGTAAATAATAATTATCCATTATTCTCCTTTTTCAAGTGTATCTGCGACACAATAATAATGTAATTTTACGAAGACATAAAAGAGAAAAATTTAACTCGCAGTAATTTTTTAGAAAGTCGACCTATTAAACCACTAATGCAAACACAGATTCACCCTCCTTTAGCTTGTTGCTAGAAAACAATTAATATATTTCACGAAGAGGGACTTTTCACCTCAAGAAAGAGTCATAATGGAATTTCGATCGAAGAAACATTTATTAAAGAACAGATTTCCGCATTTTAATTGCTTTAAAGAATAAGGTCTCAACGCTCTGTTTCACCACAAAGCGAATTTCCAAAATCATACTTTACCGCATTAAAAAGTTCGCACTGCTTATGTTATTTGCGGAAACAATGTGACAAACTTCCTTTATTATGAAATAGAGTCGGACAATTCTGCCCTCATTTAAGACAAATCGGTATTAGCTGGATTTTTCATCAATCATAAAAGACTTCAATTTAAATATGTGCATAGAGCGACTTCAGAGTTAAGCATAGTGAAAATTTCTGCATTCCAATCTTAGAGTGCATAGAGTTCGAGAAATAAATCTCATTATGAACTTTGACAATAACTTAAGAGCAGTACATTATTATATTTTACAAAAGTGCTTTGTCGGTTCAAAAATTGTTACATTCAAGGAAACTTCATATAAAGAGTTAGCGAAAGTAAATTTGGTCCGAATCGATTCATTTTCAACAGAGTTAACCTAGACCGCATCAGTAAATCATAGTTAGTCAAATGTCTGAAATATTGTGGGTTGCACGCAAAATGACTTGACAGCGCGGATATGAAAAAGTATTCAAAATTAGGGCTTTCTACCATCATATAAAGATTCAGTTTCCGTAATAACGGTTATGTGGCAAAAATTTGCTTCATTGGACCCAAAGCTTTCACACTAATTTAGAATACCATCACTAAGCGATTTTCGTCGCGACATTCTTACAACGATTTACCGAAATAAGACACTATATGGGAAAAATTGATCCGATCCGAACCATTTTCAATAGGATTTGTCGTTGAGCCCGAACACCCAAGTTTACCAAATTTCAACAAAATATCTCGAAAACTGTGGCCTGTAGGTCAAACACAAAAATACATTGGAAAACATCAGACGGCCATGCGGAGTTATAATCTTTAATTGATTTAGAAAATGATTGTGGCTCGATTGCTATAACGAAAGGTGAATCCTATCTTAAATCGTTCAGTTGCATATACCCGTAAAATTTAAAAAATTACGTCAACAATTGTCGCGTTAATGGAACGAAAAATACTTCTTTCTAAAATTTTATTTCAAAATCCTATAAATTATGGTATATCGACGGCGTGCAAAGATATTTTCGAAATGGTTATTTTGCTTACATATATCATTTTGAAAATAGTTAAAATAAAACAATTTGTGAACAATGGGCGGGAGGGTCCTGTGGCGCAATGGATAACGCGTCTGACTACGGATCAGAAGATTCCAGGTTCGACTCCTGGCAGGATCGCTATATATTAGTGCACGGTTGTAATGCATCTTTTTTATTTTTATTGTGAAACGAGGGTCACTAGGGTTTCGAATTTTTAAAAGCACGTATGCTCTTTTAAAGACTTTACCGGAAGTATGTTTACCTAAAATATTGTTACGCGAGATTCCTCTTGCGGATTTTACGTTTCTGCACGAAGCTTTCTAGAATTAAGTTCGTAGCACTGGCTTGTGATTGGTAGGATAGGGTAGATTTTACTTCCAATCTTTAGGAAAACTGCCTGCAAATGAATTATCTACGTGTTACTACATGCCTCGTGTTCGCCCGAATATTGCGAGTCAACTTTCGTAAATCGAATAATTTATGTTTCGCAAGTACTCAGCTTATGTATCCTTTTGCAACAGAATTATCAATTGTTGTAAATCTGTTCGCCAGTAACCAGATTCGTCGTTGTTTTACCGCAAAAATCAATAACGGCTTTAGTTCTTTAACATTACTTTCGCCAATCGTGTGATTAAGAAGTCAATGTGTATTTTTATTCCAGCACACAATACCGCTTCAATCTTTTTTGAAGTTTTTAGTACTTCGGTAAACTTAACTTATCACGGCGACTGATAATTTATAAGATAAACTTCGAGTCTTTATTGGTTCGCACTTGACCGAGTTGTCGTGGAGAATTGACAAATTGTCGGATAGATCATTGCACGCAGTACGTTCGTACGCGTTCAAAATCGGTTGACAACATCAAGTCCGTTTTCCTACTATTCATCAGTTAGCAGCATAGGAAACTCTTTTCCTCACTTTTTAGTTTATTACAGTCATTCACTTGCAGAGCCATGCACAAAAAAACGAATCAGTTTATTAATCAATAGACTGAGAGTTAATTCGAAAACCTTTTGTTTAAATTTAGAAATGCAGCGACAGAGAATAAGAATAAAAGTGTCTTTATGACTTACGCTGTGAGTATGTGAATTGAATATACACTCCACTAAACAATGTATCCGTCCATATCTATAATCTAGTAAAACATGTCTAATCTCCGAAAATGATAATAATCTCCTTTGCATGAGTTTCTTCTTCAATATTTTCACTGTCATAATAGTTTAATTGAGAACAAGAGACCATGTTTAATAGAGACATGCATCGAAGAGAATATTTAGAAGAAATGAAAGATTCCTGCCTTTCTCATACGTCTTTCGTCTTTGCTACTGGTACAGAAAAATTTTATATCAATGAATAAAAAACGAATCAAGCAAAGACACTATAGTGGGCCACAGCCCAAGATTAAATAGATCGTGATACCCTACAATTGTTCATATGACGACTGTTTACAATAAGACATTACCTGGGAAGTCGTCGGAACCATTTCCAACAGAGTTTTTCTCCGAGTCAAAGCACGTCGTTGTATCGGATTTCATCAAAATGTCTTCAAAATTGACGACTATGTGTTGAACACAAGTGAGCAGGACGGACATAGGAATCGCAGAAAGTGATTCTGAATCAAGCAATGTAATAAAACGTTGGTCTAACCGTCCCCCTTTTAGATGATGCATACATCCGCACAAACTTAATATACCCTTGTACATGCAACACAAGTGATTTAGGATATCAACAGTCATCTAGTAACTTAGGTTAACTTTGGATATACATTAACTCCAGTACTCTTTGATATTTTAAATCGGTATTATTCAAATTTTTAGCCTTTGAGAGCAAATCATCACGTCATGGGTTCTGATATTTACTTCCGTTTCTACTATTTTTTGAATTTCAATGCAGAAAACGAGATACCGCGTAGCGACCTAGATAAGGATCAGGATCGCCAAGTCCGCGTTTGCGGTTTCAAATCTCAATGCAAAACTTTGTCGCAACTATAGTAATAGTCAGTCGGTAAAGGAGTAACGATTGCCGATTGGGCTCCCATCCACTAAACTACGGCCACTTACAGTTTCTTTCTCTTCGTCCACCTCTGCGTCGCTATCAGCGTGTTACAAACATAGCGAACTTCCCCCGAATATACAGATGGATATTGTATACGTTTCGTGCTATCTATGCCTCTTTCATTATAAACCGATCACCCCGAAAACAGAATGCGCCACGTTTCGACCGTTCATCTTCATTACGATTACATTTATTCCAGAATCATAAGTCAAAAGCTGATTAAAAGAAGTGTCCCACAAGTGTCTGCTTGATGTCAATCTTAAATGCATTTTATTGATTAAAGAAACCAACGGGGAACATTATAACCTGAAAAACACTTTAACGTGGGCGATTTTGTAACGACATCTTTTCGAGGTCAAAAATTATTGCTCAAAATATTTTTATATTTGCGTTTCGTTATTACAATCTTGAGTTTCCAACCGACGTTTCCAGCTGGAGCACTACCACTCTTAATATATTTTCCTTGCAGAATATCCATCAAAATCCTTAGGTTTTTAGGAAAGCATTCGACTTTAGTGCAGTGGGCATGTAATTGCAGGCTAATCGAGTACTCTTTACTTTTACTTAGCACACATAAGAGGCAATAAATTGAGTACTTTGCTGTGGACTGTAGAGTATCGAATATTCGTCAAAACCCAACTAGTTTTCGTGCAATAATTTTTTTTATTTTTCTTCTTCTTTGATCTTGATTACGCTCTGATTTCTGATTGATTGAGTGTGAGGTTTAATTTAAAATTATTAATCAATATCTCTTAAAAAGATACCAAGGAGTCATTCAACGACAATATGGTTACACAGTCCGATTATAAGCTAAACTAAATAAACGAGTACCGGTCCTAACATCATGTTTCATACAAAATCGTGCAGGTATGTGTCGGTAAAGCTTATTAGTGTTACAGTCAAATAGATAACCGACCAGTAACCACACCATACAAAAGTGATTACAGTGGCTATCAATTATGGCCTCAAAATATGAACACGACTGTGTATCGTGTATGCGGAGCAAGATGTACATGTGTATGTAAAGTTTATATCTAAACGGGTAAAGTAAAGTTAAGTCAGTGATGGCAAACCGCAGAGTTGATCTGATACACAGCAACATACAGTTAAACAAGTTCATGTATGACAGACTTAACAAACGACGACAATATGGTTTCACATATGCACACTCTATGCTCAGGTTGCTGTTTATAATGCCTAATATTGAAATTACGTTACTCTCCTTTGAAAATGTACGCTTGTGTTTTTCTGTAAACGCTATTGTGTATGTGTGTGTGTGTGTGTGTTTTGTGGTTTGCCACACGCACATAGGAGTATATGGGAACTACATGGAACTAGCTTTTAATTTAAAATCGTATAAAACAATATGCATTTGTCTACCCTATCCAAGGCTGCGAGAGTGCGCGCGTGCATCCGTGTATGTGCATACCTGTATACGAATGTAAATGTTTGATAAAGTCAAAAATTACTTCCTCAATTTCAATGTACTTGCTTTTCTAAAGCATTTTTTTGCGTACTAAAGTCGACTTTTTAATAATAAATGCAAACGCGTGAAGTTCATACGAACCACTTAACCAAAGTATAAACGAGTTTACCTTATTTGCTTGTTGTTTATGCTGCTGTTGCTGGCCGCCATAAGCTGCCATTTTATTAATGGGCATCAGAGTTTTATACTGAACGTACGGGTGATGATGTGCGGCTGTTGGTTGTTGCTGTTGTTGTTGTTGCTGCTGCTGTTGTTGTTGATGTTGTAACTGCTGCATATGCTGTTGTTGAGATTTTTTATCGACCACCGCATACGTAGGTACTATGTGATCATATGTTGATGATGTGATGACAGCATTTTGTTCGGCTAATGCAGCCGTAGCGTAAGCATGATTATGAATAGTCGAGGTAGTCCATTCATCGTCTTCATCGTGACCATCTAAAAATTATATTGTTTTTTCATCATAAGTATGGCTAGCCGTAACAACTGACATAATTTTTCTTGTTACTGTTATTTTCCTTTCGCATTGATACTTACCATGGGGTATAATATCGGGATTTTTGTCAATGCTATCCAAACTGCTGGTAACATGGCAATTACCCCTCCCCACATGTATGTCGCTGCCGTTATGTAAACCATTCAAGCCAGTATTATTATGACGATGTCCCTGCGATGTAGCTGTCGTCGTTGTGGTAGTTGTTGTAGTGTGGCCATGAGTGTAATTATTGCGGTCACGTCCTGTAGAACCGCGCATACGTACAATTATCACAATAATCAAAGCCACTAAGACAATGCTGCCCACAATGCCCACCAATATGCCCAGAAAAGGGCGTATATCCTCTATCACCGGAGCATAAGCCAAAGACAGATCTAAGTCGCAGGTATCCAACAAATTTTTAAAAAGTATTTTTGAATAAAATTTATTTGTTTATTACCAAAATTTTATTAATAATTAAATTTTTTTAATAATAATTATTGCTCTTTAATTTAAAAAAAACTTAAATTAAATTATTTTTATTAAATTATAGAAAAATATTTTTTATCTTACTTTGCTTCTTACTAGTCTGAGTGTGTGTTATATTTAAAGGAATTAGGAAATCATTTGATTTTCTTTCAATGGTTGTGTTAACAAAGGATTTTTTGTAGGTTATTATAACTGAAAGATTTATTTAAAGAAAAATTTTTCAAATAAAAGCTGAACAAAACTGAAAGAAAATTCATTTTGAATGAAACTAAAAAAAAACTAATGTCTCGCTACCGTAGTAGACACCTACCGGTTTGTTTTTCGGGATCCTTTAATGTGTACACTTGCAATATGGTAGCATTACTGCGTCCTTTGCTGTTATGAGCGATAAGGAAAACATTGTAACCCGCTCCCGGTATTAAGCCACGTACCTCAAAGTACGGTGTACTAGTAGCCCGAAGCCATACCGTATGAGTAGATTCAAAACGCAATTTGCATACATTTATGTAACAGCCCCATGTTACCAAAAAAAGGATGAAGCGAAAAATAAAAAAAAAATAAAAAAATGAGAGAACATTTCATTTCAGACTCATTTTCGATGGGTTTAGGAAAAATTGCAATCGTTCGCTATCGTTATACCATCGCTTTTAATATTAGTGGCGCCGCTCTTGTTGCTGTTATACTCACTTTGATTTGTAGATTTTTGGATGCCGTGTTGTGCCATTTACATAAACTTCCATAATAAAGTCTTGCTGCAGACCGCCATCAAAGCCCTCCATACACTCAATTTGAAAGCCAGTCGAAGTTTGATTGAGCAAAGTGCAATTTATCAAAGGATCTGGTTCACCTGTGTGTAAATACGAATGCATCTATGAATTATATATTTATTCATTTGAATGTATCGTCAGACATAAGCACGCACATATTTACTATGATTTTAATGCCCATTACAAGATTGATATCAAATTGAGTGAATAGTCGTTATGCATGGAAAGTACATACGTTCTTAATCGATGCAAATAGCCCCCTCTCTTGAGAACAGAAATACGACATATAAAATAAATTAACTTTTCCTCAATCTTCTAATGCCTGTCCGACTAATTATTTAAAATCAATAATGAGTCGAGTGTCTCTACATCCGCATAGTAATGAAAAAGATTGCGAAGCCTTGTAAAGAGCGTTGATATTGGTTTTGAACATTCGGGTAAAGACCTATACACTTCGCAACACCTTATTTTAAAAAACCATCAGGATGATATACAGGATGAATTTCACGGAAATAACTCGATATTTGCGCGACTTTAAACAATTTGCTAGAGTCAACCATGACCCGTTACGTTTGAAGCTATTCAAAATTGGTTTCCCGAAGGTCCTTATAAAATAGTCCGGCTCATATTTAGTGGGTCGGGCTCAAAAATGCTATTCTGAATCACGTCTGTTCACGTTGCAGTTAGGTCAGGTGTTTTTCAAGGTAGCCATTTGGGTCCTCTTTTTTTTTTATTCTATTTATTCTACCTATCATAAGTGCCTCCTACAAAGCAATGCATGCAAACGATGTGAAACTGTTTCACTCGTCCAATAATGTAGGGGGGTTTGACATTGTTAGGTCGGATTTGTTTTCAGTCAAACTGATACAATAAGTTCACCGTATTTCATTTGTGATCAGATGCTGGAGATACTTCAACTTACATATCGATCATCAAAAAGCCCACGAAATCATTCTTTTACCCTACATCACGATGTATTCTATAGTATTTCAAGTATTGTAGGCTTAACTTATGATATCACTGTTGATTATTATATCATATATTATGGTATTGCGTTTTGTTACACATCGTGGCATGCCATCTACACTATCGGGCACCGATTATATTTATGCCACAAAACGTGTTTAAAATTTGTCTGCGAAGTAGAGGAGAATGGGTCGTACGAATTGTTCGGCTCAGTTCCAATTCAAACTATCTACATCTCTATGGTCTGCAGCCCACACGTGAAATTTCTCTTTAGTGTTGACTGCTGATCAATTATAGAATATATTGATCAACTGAAATCTTGATGGGCTCTTACTATCTATCATATGCCAAATGCCATTGGAGCTTAAGTATTTGTCGTGGTTATAATGTAGAAGAGAAGAGCAGGATTTCCAGAGCACTTAATTTCCAAGTCGTAACTTGACATGCGATAATTGTTGTTCGCAAAACCAAATCGTTTAAACCTAATATAGAAGAAGAAGACATTTCCAAGTGGAAGTTTACAATTCGAAGATTTAACTCAATTAAAATGCACTTGATTGTCATTCTAAGGATGGCTGTTTCATTTGTAGACTTTTATGTTTTTATAAATATTTAGATTTCCATTTCCTGTGCAATAATAATTAATAGTTTTAAGGGCAGGTAAAATCTGCGACAAGCTCATGCCCGGTATGTGATGCACAAGGAAACATGTATATGATGTAACATAATTACTCACCTGCTGGGGTAATGGTATAAACGCAAGGCTCACTTTGATCACCGATTTCGTTACTGGCCCAACATAATAACGTTCCGTAATCCTGTAACGTTGAATACAATGTCAATGCAATACCAAGTGATATGCGATAAGCTTTAGTCAAACTTGCAATAACACGCTCACATGCCTGATACATTTTACATATATATGTATATACACATACACATACATGTAAAGAGATTCATTTCCGTAGAGCACAACGTGCTCTAAGTGCACGCGAACAGTAACTGAAACAATAACTTTGTGGATGTAATAAAAGCTAAAAACCTCAATTCATTTGCAAAATTATGCGAATTGATTTTCAAATTCGATGATTTATCACTTTTTAGCCTAGAAAAGTAATAGGCATGTTAACAATTGCGCGCGTCTGTATCTGTATGTATAAGCACTAACATAATGAGAATACAACATGACAAGTGAAATTTTTCAAAGATTTGGCTTTTTGCTCTCTATGGTAGACAAATGGCCAGCAAGTAAACAGACAAGAGTCACACCATTCGGTGACAGCATAAGCTTTAATACACAATCAGGGAAGGATGTTCGCCTCATGTACCCGCGGTCAGTGTTAAGTTTTCGAAATTTAGTCTACAACCATCACAAATCGCAAATAAACAGCCGTTGTTACCCATATGCACTGAAAAGAGTATTCATTGTCAGCTCGTTCATCATTTTTCAATTTTCTTTATATTTCCTTTTAAGATACATTCATTCATTCATTCATTCATTCATTCATCCATAAGTACGTACAAGCAAAACGAAGGATACTTACATTTTCTGTCATCGGTGTATAATGTGCTATGCTGCGTCCACGATCGATGACTACTAGAGATGCCGGTATATCGATTGTCTCGCCAAGTGTTGCATTGAATTTCCACACGTATGCTGCTTCCGCTGGATTTGCTTCAATCTCACAAGCGATTTTAACCGTTTCATGTCGTCCCGTACTATACATAAAACGTTGGCTCTGTCGGCATACGGGTGCAACTATCAAATAAATGAAAGACAAAATTTAAAAAAAAAAAAAACTGCAAAATTGTTTAGAGTGAAATGGTGGAATATGCATAAATGAATGGATAGATGGACTCGGTTGGTTGTTCGGTTGGTATTCGCACTGTGTTGAGCTAGAAACTATGTAGATGTGTGCTGGTTTTTGTAGAGAAAATCCCTACAAACAATCTCCTGTTAGACGAAAAATGTTTTCATTTGATGTCTTCTCTTAAGACCTTGTGATGCGATATTGTGTTTAAAGTACGCAAACATGTATCGGTCAAAAATAAGCTGATTTTCATTGAACTATTAAACATCTGTTCGAAGAAAAAAACATTTTGCTATTATAAATTATGTTGTCCGAAAATATGTTTTGCATTTCGTATAAAGTATTTGAATTTATGCATGCATCGTTACCTGAATTCCTCCTTATTTCCATTCTTAAAAAAGTGAATGAGATTAAGGACAAAATTTCCTTTAAACTTAAGGTGAGGAACTCAAGCCATAAAAAGCTACTCCCTCGTTCAGTAGGCTTTGATTCAAAACAAAATGAAAATGATAATGTTTAATTGTTTCTATACATCTCTGACAGCTCTTTAGAACGTCAATAATCTGTTATGAGTTTCTGATTAGCTTAGCCATTTCTAATGCTTTAAAACTCGCACAAAATGGCAATAAAAAGGACCACCGAAAAGACCAAACTAATTGATACAAAATGTTAAAACATAGTAATCACTCCGTACATAGCAGTAACTTAGCGAAATGACTCGAAGTGACACGTTAATAAAATACATGCTTAGCAGTCCATTGTCCATTAATCGTTGTAACACCTTATGTCACCTGCTTCTCTATCAAAGATATTATCCACGTTAGCCGTACAAAGTTGAACGTGCAGCATACTGCGTACACAGATCAAGCAGTACAATACTGATTATTTTTCTTTGCATTTCTAATCATTTTATAAATAAAAAATCACTCCAAATAGTCAAACACACAAAAACATATCATATTGTCGGAGATAAAGAAAATGCAAACTATATTTTCGACGCATGATATGTGTATCTCTCATGAAAAATGATCTCCAGTCGCCTTAATACATTACTGTTTTTCATGACAACGTCAGTTACATCCCAATACGCGATGCGTGAATACATGATTTATTTATATGTCATGAAGATACCACTACATATATTTATGTATGTGCGTATATATACATGTTTGTTGTCTAATTAGTTGTATTTTTATTGAATATAAAAATGAAAAAAATACAAGAGATTGGAAGGATAACGATGGCAGAAAATGATAACATAGGGTTGTTGAGTTACTATGCCCTTGTTAACCCATTAAAAAAATCAAAATTTTTGAATGAACGGATACGATTTTGATCCGATTAAATTATTATTCCATATTTTTTTCAAATTCAAATTTGGACTACAGTCACTGCTTGCCGCAGAGCCCCTTCACTCGATAGAGTCTCGCGAAAATGGCTACGGTGCTGCCATTTTTGTACATACGACATACGGCTAATAATTTCGAAATCCCTAAATCCTCTTAACTTAAGCTGTTACAGTGGTCTAACTGCTTCGAAGATTTTTTGTTTCGTTTTAAACCATGTAAAGAGATATGCAACTTCACTTATTGTCTTCTGTAAAGCGGGGCAGTTTTAACGCACACAGAAAAGTTTAGTTAATTGATTTTCTTAAGGTGATGATAAAGAATTATTCTTGAAAACATTATCCCAGTAATTGCACGCGTGATTTTAAATTTAAACAATAGATAGGACCAGATACGGAAGAGATAAGATTATTAACATACTATACATATAGATAAAAACAGATGGGATGAGTATGGTATGGTGTTTAAAGCCCGAAATATATTTCCTGTCGTCAACTTAAAGTTCGTTAGTATCGTTAGTATCGTTTCCATTATCGTCGTTAACTACTCTCTTGCTTTTTCGGCAGCTCGTTGCAATTCATATTTAACTGTAACGGGATGTAAAGTTTTTGCATAGTGTTCTATATGTTGCTGTTGTCTCAGTCTGTGAAGTAGTGACACTTCATACGTTATTACGTTCACCATCGACATCGACCGATTCTAGTAATTCTTTCCAAATTTCATACCAACCACGACGTTAGGCATACGTGTACATATCTTATAAAGCTTGTTTAATATCCGTCCATCAAGGCGAAGCTAGGAAAATTTGAAAATGAGTACGCACTTCTCATTGAATTGAAAGCAGCAGCTCCATACGTTGAAATAGATAAACATGACTGTTGAGAATTTGAAAAAAAAACGTTGACAGATCCCGTGCCTTTTCGATGGAGTGCGTAACCATTCTTTGGAGGCATTACGAAATACAAGTGCTACCGCTAAATTGTTTATAAGTGTGGTACATGTTTCGTCATGTGTACAATGTCGTATTGGATAGGCGGCAAAAGCAGCTAGAAAAGAATGCGATAAAACACGACGTTCACGACGAATATTACCTACCCTTCATACACTTAATGTCACAAACAATGTTATCAGCCGGTGTAGGAAATTAAAATCCACTTCAGTGACGAGATGGTTGGTATGGGCATGTGAAACAATTGGTCGAATAAATAACCGATCATTATCTCAAAAAGCAGTCGTTTACCCGAGTGCGGTGGTTTCTTATGAGTTTGTAAATTTTTAATAAATTCCTCAATGAAATGCGGATCCTCTTTAGCGTGAACGTAACCAGGTACAACGAATATTTGCCCAAGTCAACCAACCACACAAACTGCACCAACACAGAAATGCATGACGATCGCGATGTAAGTAAATATGATGTGAACTGAATAGACCACCACATAATCATAATATATAGGCGATAAACACCGACTTCTGAGGCAGTAAGACATCCACATGTTGACTATTCGTCACTTTGCCATTCCCAGCTGTATATTATTTCTTTAGACATTTTTATTTTTTAAATATCTCAAGTATAATAATTCAACTTTTTTTTTGTTGCTTAGAAAACTACTTGTTGAAGAACTTTCTCTTTTTTCGTGTACTTTTTATGAAAACCGATATTAACGTTTGGTTAGACAAGTTCCTAAACATTTCAATTTCACCCAATTGTTATTGTTCAATACCAAAATTAAGACTGCATTTCGCCACTAATTTAAAAAGTTATTTAAATTTCTCTCGTATTTGGTAAATATAAGCCCTGTTGCTGTTTATCGTGTGGTTTGATGTTACGGTTGAATTTGGCGGCAGTAATTAGGACATCTTGTCTTTTGTTAGCACACCGTCTGCTCTATCGCGATCTATAAAATTTAATTCTGTTCCTTTTACTACTTAAGAGGTTCCGGCGTCAAATTGAAGAAACTATCGCAACTACTGCCAATGAAACGCGCCTATTAGATCTTAATCCCGCAGTTAAACGCGTGCTGTTTTCCTTAGCTAACACTGCCTACTTATCTATATTTCTTCTCTTCTTCTTCTGTGAGTTAGCTAACATTGCCTACTTATCTTTATTTCTTCTCTTCTTCTTCTGTGAGTCAGCAAATCAAGAGCAGATGACTTGCTGAGTTCTCTTGCTGCATTCACAATAATATCACAGAATAAAATGGATATATATATATATACACGAACATAAGGGGAGGTACCATAATGGAGTGCATATATACAGAACAGAACAATGTAAACATTCTTCTTTTTTGTCGATGTTAACGAGTCCTCTTACTGGCATCAACTTGGTGTTCTTTGTATGTTTGGAATGTGATCGCGTGTCTATTTTTCATCATCCACAATAATTCAATCGCGATTTTGTGGGAAGTGAACAGTAAAAGTGACGCTTTCATGCCATAAAACCTAAAGAAGTCTTTTTGAACACGGAAATGTTTCGGTAGCATCCCACGCGATACAATTGCGTTTTAATCCACTTAGTGCCATAATAAGATTTGAAAAATCTTTTTTGTTATTTAATTTGTAATTTACATGAATGTGCATTCGATAGATCCGATCAGAGTCTGTTTATCGCTGAAAAGTGACACTTTTAAAAATCTTTAAATGTTTGCACCATTAATCGATGCTATTAGATTTTCAAATATTTTCGATTTTTTAGCACAGCTGTCAGTTAAGAGCTTAAGTTCTATTTTATTTTCTTACCAAAAAAAAAAAAAAGAAAAAAAAATTTTATTTAGGAAATTTATTTTCTTTTACACTTTTTCCTTTTTCGCACTTAGTTTTATAAAGCAAGTTTTTAAAGTATTCAATAATGCATACAAATCGGTTTCGAGCCTTACGAGTATAAACATTTAAAACTTAATCTGTTGGGTTAGTTTATTCTTCGTTGCCTTGCCAGGGGACATAGCAAATGGATGGATATGCATGAAAACCTTTTATACTCAGTCAAATATATGTACACAATATTGGACAAAATTATAACTCAATAGTTATGCCTCTTGGCATATGCAGAAACTATTCTCTACACACATTAATTTACGTATATATATATACATATATCTATACATATAAATATACATACAAATTTATATAAGGCGAGGGACAATTGTTGTAAACATTATTGCGAAAATGTAACGCCGCAAACATTGTGAAAATTACATGTTCCTATATCTATGGGAATGCATATGAGAAATATATATATATATATATATATATAAATAAATATATGAGATTATTTGCTTCCGTACGTTTGCCTGGGGAGAAAAGAAATGACAAGCAATTTGTTAGCTTGTCTTCGAGTCGACTGTAAACGCATCGCATGTACGCAAAGTTTGAATGTAGTATAGACACGATGCCATTATAAGAGAGAGGCTTTATTCGTGCACATACGTATGCATGCCTTGATATTTGGGCATTCACATATGAACATGTAATTGTTTGTATGCAATTTTTACTGTACTTTTCGTCGTAGTTCTACAACTTTATAATTTTTCGATTTATACGGGTTTTCCGTGTGTATGTGTGTTTATGTGTCTATCCATACCAATTCCTATACATTAAAAGTTTTATAGTGCACACATAATTCCTTCTTTTTTTTGTTTTGTACGTGCACATACATACGTACGCCGAGATATTGATAATTGCTTAAGGATTTTCACTATTTTCATGTGGTTTTCTTTTCCTTTTTTTTTTTTTACTTTTTTCTTTCGATTTTTTTCGTGTACCGAGAATCCGGCTTTTAAGGCAGTTGATTGATATCAGAATGCAAATGCAAGTGTATTAGTTATCAAATAAAGAAAAAAGACGACCAAATTATTACATGAAAAAATTTGCATGGACTGAGGCGTATAATGCATTTCTATATAAAATAATGCATCAACGGCAATAACACGCTTTTCCGGATAGTTATTAATAAAAAAAGCATCCAAAGGCTCATTGGTCGAGTAAAGGCAAGCAATTTGGACAACCCTATGTTGAATTTATTGAAAAATAAATCATGATTGAAGTAATAATCAATTGTTTTTAGGGTTTCAGTATAACGTCCCAATAGAGAGATCTTTAGCTTTATTGGGAGACAAAAGAAGGGGAACCATGGAATGCCGCCAATTTCAAGCAAACATTGTGCACAATGCACTCGCTGTAAAACTCTCGTCAACTTCTTATCAAAAAATGGTTGGACTTTGGCAATGTAACTGGAAACCATTCACGTAACTTAAGAAAAGTCTAACGACAATCATTAGTGCCTGGGTCTAAAAACGAAGAAATGATCAGCAAAACATTCACGGAACAGTGAACGAATGTACGTTTGACTATAATAACAAGGAAGCAGTTAGCAAAGCAGACAAGACACGTTATGTAACATAATCTGAGTTATTGTGGGACCAAAATGAATCACGAAGTAAAGAAAAACGAAATACGATAATATTTGATTTTCTGAGATGCGGAATGAAAAAATTTTAATATGTATGTGTTTTGTTTACAAATATGGCAGATTTTGCACTTCAATCTTCAATATGTGAGGAAAGATTGCCAGAAAAAGTAAAAAAGTTTATGTACAGAAAGCACAGAACGAGGTAATCTGATGTCTAACAAAAAAACATCATTACTCAAGTTATCGGAAGACAGAAAAGGACTACAAAATTGGTGTATATAAATGCATTAGAAACAAAGCCGAGTGCGTGGCCCGCCCAGCATGTGCGGTATAAAACAAAAAAAAAAAAAAAAATTTGCAAAAATTTTAACTTCAGGCTACGGTCACCAGCAAGGCTTCTTTCTATTCTAGAGGAGAATGTATCTCATCTCAATTTCAATTTTGTACATGTGTTACCAAGAACTTGAGAAGTTTAGTTTACTATGCAAGTTTACTTACTCAAACATAAACATGGATATATATACGTATGCATATAAATATATATATATATATATATATATGTTGGTATACTTGAGAACTTTTCACTGCATTATATGCATCAATGCCTGGCATTATTTTATGAAAAATATTACATGTAAGTAAATATTTTTTCTCGAGGCATACATCCGACACTAAAGTCAACATTTTTGTACTTCCGAGAGTGAGAGAAAGAAAGTAGCTTCTCAAATATATTTTGTAAGCATACAAATCAAGCACACGCACGCACATATATGAGTTCATAGCAAACGTACTCCTTCCATTTGGGCATCATCATGCATTTAAAACTCATTGGTTTATTTTTTTTTTTTTTTTTTTTTTTTTTTTTTTTTTTACTTTTCTGTTTTTGGTTACTTTTAGTAAAATGTAAAGCGTTGCTTTACATTTGTTTGTTTGTTTGTCTATTTGTGCACTCAACTCGTTTTTACAATAGTACTTACAACGTATATCCAAATGCACTGGATTGCTTTCACCGTCACCCTCCGGATTACTGCCTACACATGTATAGATGCCGCTGCGTGCTCGGCTAACGTTCTGTAAGACCAAACTCTGGTTCGCCACTATGATACCTTCGGCAATATTATTTTCTAATATATTGCCCTGGTTTGGTTAAGTACATGTGTGTGTGCATGATTGTAGTTTGAGATAAGGCAAAAAGTAGGTGGAGAAAAATATGGAAAGAAAATATATCTCCATGAAAATTATCAAAAACAGAAACAAAGAATTTTTCACTTTTTTTTTTTTTTCAAGTATTTTCTAATTTTCTTACTCTCCAACATGAATGAATAAAGGAAAATTGATTAGTAGTTCGTTAGACTGGTTAGCCTGACTATTATTTTTGTTTTTGCTATAATTGTTTATTGGTTGCTACGAAAGTTTGCTTTTATTGAGACCAATTTTTCATTTACTATGATTTTAAAAAATTTGTGTATTGATTAAATTTTATTGTATAGTTTTACCTTCTAATTAAAATCTCTTGCTTGCGGTCAAAAATAATAACAATAATAAATATAAGAAAAAGTGATAGATTTCTATGCAAGCCTCGGAACGAATTTATGATACTCTTTATGTGCAACCTCATCATGCAACCATAGCGCAGTTCTTTGTTTTTGCTAAGTTTGTGGGCGTGTCAGCAAGTCAGTTAAAACTTAGGATCGATTAATGTAACAGGTTATGCTAATGGCCACTCTATAGGAAGATACATTCGTTGTTCTTTTTCCTTTTCTATATCCGTCACTGTAAGATGGGGGTATAGTGATTTTGTTTTTTGTCTATAACGTATGTAACGCCCAAACGGGAGCTTCAAAGACCCTACAAGAAATATATATTCTTGATCAGCGTGAAATTCTGGGTTGATTTAGCCATGTCTGTCCGTCTGTATGTTTGTGTGGCGTATGTTTCTGACGTTCTCCTCGTCGCAAAAATAAAGATATTGACTTCAAATTTGGTAAAGACTTTGGAAGTTTTTGCACGCAGGTTGGTATTGAAAACGGGCCATATCGGTCAGAACAGAAACACGCAATGGAGCGCAAACTGAACGTAACTCGGTTTTTTTCAACTGGATTTTTCCCCGTTACTCGAAATTTATTAAAGTTAGAACCCTGAAATTTTCCACATTTGCTTGACGAAGCAATCCACTCTTTAGGTCCGAAAGTGGAAACAATCGGCCATGCCCACATAAAGTTACAATGGATTAAATATTGTTTTTTCACTTTTTTGAGGTTTTTTGCTTACTTATCATAAGGCAAACAAAATCGAATGTTAAAAACTATTTTGTACACTACTCGATGTGAAGATGTATTATCTGCCTAAAAATGGGTTAATTCTAAAGTGAATATGGTAAGCACCGGAATTACATTTTTCTTCATAATATCAGTGATAGGGGCATCAAATAAAAGAACTTGAAGAGCAGAATACGAAAAACATAGTGGTGGGTATGCGAGATACGACCCCCGCCGAATATAATTTTCTTACTTATTTTATTATAATTATAATAAAAATAGGGACGATTTCAAGTTCCTTTTGCTAAGTTATACCAAATATTAAATTCGGATTTTCCGGCATTCTTCTGAATGCACCGAGTATTTTCGTTATAGATGTAGATAAGTGAAGAATAATGGCTACCTTCCAAACTGTACAACTAAATGTTACAAAATCGTCAAGAACTGGCACGTACCACTGCATCTCTAATTCATAGGTGTATATACATACATAAAATGTCAATAACAAATTGAAAGCTTTGGGAAAATATTTCAATTTGAAAGAAACACTAAAGAATACGTTTGTTTGTTTGAGAACACTTCTGCCGTATGTAGGGTTGAGCTTCAAAAACAATAGAAAGCGGACCTACTCAGCTTATCTAGCAATTGTTGACATTTTTTGGTTTTTATATCATATTGAGAAAATTCAACATATTGAGTCACTTAATGGTTCTTATTATTTTTTAAAATGTTCAAGTTGTCAATATAGTTACTAGCTAGCAAGTAAGTCGTTAACCTCGTGTCCTTTGATCACGTTCAAGCCATGATCGTGCAGTTTTTGTACACAATTTTCGCAAATGAACTTTTCAGTATATGGATATGCCATACTTCGGACTAATCGGTGGATGCATTTCCAAGTTGCCCTAATAACGAGATTCACTTGTGTTTGTTCAGCGGCTTATTGCAAAAATCTTCTGCACGTTGGCACTACAGGGCCGAACTTGTATTATGTGCAGGGGATCGTGGTTCACGAAAAACGATGCCCTTTTGATGCTTCCAATTACACAAAGTAAGCTTCTTATGCGCCTTTGTGGGCTTTGACATGGTCGTGGATTTCTTCCTCTTTCGTAGGTCAACTATCTCTACTCATCGTCTACCTGCTATTTAGAGAATGAAGGAGATTCTTCGAAATTGACTAAAGATTTGCAGTTTTGCAATATCTTATGGCCACTTATGCAATCCATTTGAATGCTGGGCTGTAAACATAAGGCTTTCACTTGTGTTTTCACTCCTGTTAGGAGTTAACTCTTTTAACTAACTTTTTGCCTGTCCATTGGTCCATCTGTCACTAAAACATTTCCAAGCTAGAGGATGCTATGTTTTACGATTAAGTTCAGGAATCGCTTTAAAAAGCTGACCTGATCCCATAAGCACTAGAATAAAAGGTAAAGACCCAAAAGAACATAGAACAATAAAAAAAGATTATTTGCACCTGTGGTGGAGGTTGATTTAATATTTGTTCCCATTTTGATGAAAATCCCTAATTTTTTCATATTAGTTTCAGCCGGAAGTTATCCAGGACTTAATGTATTATACTAAACTATGTGAAACCATATAAGTTCCTTGCCTATTTCAGATTTAGAATGCACCCAAGCATGTGCGTCCGTCTGTGCAGTATCAGTGGCAAGTAAAATGATGACATCGCCTAAAAATTTGCAGAACAGTTTGGCAGTTTCTTAAACTTGTCAAATGACACGCCTACAACGCCCACACGGAACTTATATAACATAAACTTCTATTGTGAAATTTGAAAAACTCAGCCACGACCACTCCAAAATATGGAGCGTGAAAATTTAGTTCTTTTACTTTTTTTTGTCATCTTTAGGATAACGGTGATGAATATGAAAGATTCAGTCACGATCGAATATAATTTTCACACTTGTTTTAAATTCTTTTATTAAAAATATTTTCCTATAAATTCAAATTTAAATTCAATAATAACACGTAGGAAAAGGCACTCATTTCGATTTAATAAAATTACATTTTCTAATTTGGAAGTGTTTCGCTTGGTTAAATAAGAAGAAGAAGAAAAAATGCTTCATCAATTTCGAAAATATCTTGAGATGAAATTTTTTTTAGTGACACAATTACGCACATAATTTGTTATATCGGAGCAAAATTGAATTACGACATTCTATGGAAAATATCTAAAATTGTCGTACAACATCGAACAAATATTTATTTTCTTTTAAAGGAATTGTTCGAAAAACGTCATGTTTCGCTGAATTGCAAACAAACACAAATATTCTGATGATTATAATGAAGTTAAGTTCTTGTTCGTCATAGCCAAACATTTGCTAGAGGATAAGATAGAAAAAGTGATTTTTTTTTTTAAGTAAATGTTTAAAATCGCTATCTTTACAATGAATACGACGAACAACTTTTAAGAGTTGATTAACATAAGTTGATCTTTGACGCTCTTTATAATTTATCGGAAATTTTTTTATTTTGTTTTTTTTTCTTTTCGTTATTATAATAAAATAAAATGAAAAATTTTTCACTTACATTATGACGCCAACTGACTTTACTAATCCATGGGTTCGATTTGATATTGCATTCAAAGAAAACATCAATACCTTCCCGTAGAGTTGAGTTCATCGAATTAGTACCCAATTCCAAGCTTACCACTGGTATATCTGAAAAAGTTGAGCATAACGCAATCATGTGCGAATTATGTAAAATTTTAATAAATTAGTGCATTAAACCATTTTCTTATTGCTTTCAGTTGGTAGTAAACCCCCTAACGATTATTTTCCCGCAACTTGTTGTAATCCATTTACAAAGCATAAAAAAAATTTCCACATCAAGTGCTTGTAATTCAATAAAATTTTCCATTGTCTACCTTTAGAGTTTGCTTTGTTTTCTTTTTTGCTTTTATATTTTTAGTCTCTCCGCTTGAGTTCGTTAGTCTGTGACTGGATTCGGTTTTGTACACACACATTAATTTTCTGCTTAATAAACACATACGTGCAATAGCGCAGCACAGTTCCCTGATTTTAGAACTTTTGCCTCACTATATTGTCTTTTCACTCTTCATCCACAATCCGTTTTAAATGCTTAGTAATTAAGCTTATTAACTAATCAATCAATTCGTGTAGTTTAACGAGCACGTGAAGCGTGTAATGTACTCGCAGATATATGGAAAATACAAAAGGCGCGTGTGTGTGTAATGTTGTTTAATGGAGGTATTGAAAGCGTGTTTGGACGCTTTTCGATAGAAGGGAAATTTTACAAAAATAAATCTCTAATGCCGATGAAAATCATTTTAATAACATCTCAAGCGTATTAAGCGCACGATTAGAAAATAGAATCGTCCCCGAGGAATTTAGTTCAATAAAATAAAATTTCATACAATTTGAGTATCCATCTGAATACGATATAAATTCGAGACCGATCTGAGAAATACTTTGGCTACCTGATCAAAATGAAAGGAAGATGGTCGAGTTCAAAGGCTATCGGATAATGCAAGAAGCTTTAAAAGAAAGGTCAATTTTAATAACGAGTAATAAATGCACAGCATCAGACGCAAGAAAAGTGTTTGAACAAGCAACTAGAAAGTTGTGGAGGCAGATCATTCAAGTACATTCAAGTCTGCATTTATTTTCGTAATCGAGTACCAAACATTGTAATGTCTTTCCATTTCAACGCATATTGTCCACGGTAATCCTTACAGGGGAGTAGGCTAAAGCATGCACTAAGAAGGTCCAATATTTAATAAAATTCATTACCTGTTTTCATGGTAGAGAATAAAAACTACATTATGTTGCCTCACAAGAGCTCAAAATTGAGGACAACGCTCACCTGTTGTTGAGTCTAACAAATATACCTGTGTAATCCAAATTTGCTAGGGTTAACTTTTATGTCAAATTGCTATTAAAGATTAACTTTCATCATAAATTACTCAAGAAGGTATGTTTTTACCATATAAAGACTTATTTTTTATAAGACCGTTTATATAGGAGATGATTCAATAAATAGACCAAATCTTGGACAACAATCTAGTCTAACGAAATACTATAACTCAGCGAATTTCGTAAGTTTCACATGTTTCTCATGTCACAATTTTTTCAAAAGAGGTTATATGGAGTTTACTCCTCAAAATTATCTCCGAACCGATCCATTTTCAATAGGACTTGTGCTTAGTCCAAAAACCAATTCAAATTTTGTCGAAATATCTGAAAAACAACGACCTGGAAGTTAAACGCAAGGATGAACGGGCACATATTAGACAGATAGACAGACAGAAGGTGTCAGCCAATATATCTAAATCGATTTATATAACAACAAGTAAGAAAATTATATTCGGTCATGACCGAATGTTTTATACCCAACACGGTGACCTTAGAAAAAAGGAGAAGAATTATATTTTCATACTCAATGATATTGTGTGGGCACAGGTAATTTTTTTTTACTTTTAGAATAAAAGTGGAAATTTATATTGCGTATGTGTTGTACTTTGCGGGTAGCAAGCATAAAATGCGGAAAGCAAAGTTACTCATAGTTTTTGTTATATGGTCGTGAGAGCGCGATGGGGGCGTTTTCTTCGAAACGTTTGGGTCCTTTTTAAACTCTTTTACAAATTTATTGCCGATATCCTTGTTTTTGTGAGCGGGAAAATGTTTACCACAGATACTACACAGTGGCGCCGATGAACAAATGGACAAAAGAACGGGTGGAACAGGTGTATTCCGAATTTAAAACTTGCCAAGAATTTACATTCTGTATTAGGGTTTTTGGATCTTGCTTCAGTGCGTTATAAAATAGTAGAAAGAAACGAAATTATGACACTACAAAATTGACTAGGAGTGGCCGACTTTTTCCCATTTTTTTAGAGATGTGGCAACATTGCCTGGAGAATATACGTTCAAATTTTTGTAGATTTGCTGCTAAGGTTTATGAGTAATGGGCAAAAAAGTAATTTTTTATTGTTTTTAAAAACCGATATGTTTCCACTTCGTATGGTACTGTAGGCGTGTCCTTCGACCAAATTGGCCTGTTTTCACCGCCAATCTGTAGGAAGAGCTTTCAAAGTTTCTACCAAATTTGAAGTCGATAGCTTCATTCTTGCGGGCAGGAGGAGGTTAACAACAGACTTTACACAGACGGACAGACGACCACACTGGCAGACGGACATGCTTAGATCAATTAAGAACTTGATGCTGATCAAGGCTACATATATTTTGTGAGGTCTCGGAAGTTTCCTTCAGTGATGGGTATATAAAACAAATGAATCCAACCAAAGTACTTCTGGGTATTACTCGGCCAACGCCCAAACTTAATGTACCATATAGCACAAACAATGCGGGATAAGAAAATGATTTTTGTGGAACTTGGCCTTTTTTCTTATGCCATAGCTCGTCCACAAGGTGATAAGAAAACTATTGTGTCTATTAAAATTTATTGATACCGCAATGGACAATTAATGGATAAAAACCGACCTAAGTTATGCATGTGCTTCTCTTATTAAATGCATAATTGAAGAGAGCGTAAAAATCCGTTTTACTGTAGTCCCTAGGCAAAAACAGTCAAGTCAACTAACAATCAATGACCGTGTAAATAAACAGTTATGTCAACTTGAAAATATTTATAACATGCATAACGGAAACTGAAATATTTATAACATACATAACGAAAACACTAATTTAATATGCAATATAACATCGATAAGGAAAGACTAATACATTTAATGCAACAAAGAACTATTTATTTTAACTGTAGGTCAGTTCTTCGAGCGCCTTTGTGTCACTGAAGTTTTTCTCTTGGCTTGTTGTCTATGTTTTTGTGCGACATTTCCAGAGCTACTTTTTTCAGTTCTACTATGCGTTCGATGACCGATTTGCTACGCTGATTAGCTGTGATAGTCCTTGAGTTATTTAACCTGAATCTGGGCATGGGATCTTAACAAATAAAATAGGTATAAGATAGTTACTGGCAAGAAAAGGATCGTGTTTGCTGTTCAAAAAGCTTTTCATACAAATCTAATCGCCTTTAAAGACATTTGCATTCTAACTAAGCGAATCTATTTATAACTGCAGATATCGCTTAGCCTTAGAAAAAGACGAGCTCATCTCTTGAGATTGATCATCGAATTAGCCGTTGAATAAGTTCGTGGTACCAATTCGTACGGATACGTAAGGTTAAGAATTACGATATGAATACGGAAGATTTAATTGAATACATTCAAATCAGGCAGTGGAGTAATAGATTTCACCTGATAAAGTGTAAGGGAAAGTTCCCAAGAAAACTCGACTTAGCGAAGAAAAATCTCATTTTTCATCAGCTTAATGATCCGGCTCTCAGGAACTTTTTGTGTGTGATCACAATGAAGGAGTTGCATAATAAATTAATCAAGTGCTTTCAATATGCAGCGGATTTACTCCCCTTCGAAACTTTCATCAGAGAATGATGTAGGTTTTAAACACTTTTAAACGAAACGAAAGACTTGTGGCAAAGATAAGGAATGTCTTAAAGGTCTTAGGTCATGCCGGAACATAATTCATATATACATGTGCTTTGGAAGTTCAGAAGACGAAACATGTTATATTTTTAGGGGAGAATGCATTGAAAAATGAATGCATTTTGATTCACGCAAGCAATAACTTTTGCTCTTCGATTATTAAGGTAAGGAAAATTCTTGTTCAGGTTCCTTGATAATTATGAAATAATAATAATTCCAATTAAATTCATAAGTTGCGATTGTGTTTTGCTTTGCGTTAAAACATTTAACCAAAAACTTCATTTGCACAAACCATTATTTTGCTTTAATTGGCAACTGGAGCTCTAGACAATGCAGATTCAATAAAAACCGAAAAAAGAAAAAATAAATTAAATGTAAAAAATAAAAAAATGCACGCAAACAATGCATCTAAGTTTATAAATGAATTTCGTATTATAGTACTTGTTGTTGTTGTTGTTGTTGTTGTGTTACCATTTTCCCATCATAAAAACCCTTTACATTACTTTTATTTGCGAAAGCTTACATCACCCTCTCACGTTTGTTTTACTTGCACTTAATGAATGCCAACAAGAACAACAACGCGGCAATGCGGCAATGCGGTAACGCAGCCACAGCAGAAACAACAATGAAACGCTTTATTTACAAACCAAACAACAACTCATCGTCTAGAATTCCGAGAGAAGTGAAAAACAAATTTTCAAGGTACAGATTTAATAAACATAAAAATAAAAAAAAAAAAAAAACAGAGAAAACATAAGAACTACGCGAAAACAGAGAAAAACACTTGTCTGAGAAGACTTTGTGTGCACTTACACGCAGGGGGTGGCACTCGCACTCGCGCAGGGGCGAAAGGAGCTTAATTTACCTTTAGACACATGAAGACATACTCACTCACTGACACGCACATACATATCTGCACATACACATTCAACACGACTTGTATTCGCCCGCGTGCTCGGATAAGTAAGTTTATAAAATACTTAGCAATCGATGACGATGATGACGATGATGAGGGTGATGATGATGCTTGAAAAGATAATGAACCTTCTTCTCATTTCATATACTCAGCAATTTTCTAGAATAGTGAAAGTGTTCGCTCATATACACTGCCTCGTCTTTGCCTTTATATATACATACGTACGTAGGTACGTTTATATGCATGTATGTATGTATGTATTAAGTACGTATGCATTTTGTTAAAGTAAGTGAAATTTTATGCTGATAAATGTTGACTAAAGGTAAAAGGTGAATAAATTGCGTCAGCCCCTTAAGTTTGCGTCTGTTTGTAATGCGAACTTGTGTGCATAATAATTATTACTTTTTCTCGTGGTTGCTGAGGTACTTGTGGCACTGGCAGAATTATTGCTCTTCTCGTTCTTATTGTTATTATTAATGTGTTATTGCCAGAAAAAGCTACAAGTTAAATAAACATAATTAAATGCTTATCTGATTGCTTTTTAGCATTAAAAATTTTCTGCATATGCGCTTATAACTCCGTCAGAGAGCAGAATAAATAAATTATAAATTTTATAAATACGTGAAAAAGAAAGAAGTGAGTAATAGAAATCGTGATAGACGGAGAGAGGGGTTACAAGGCAGGAAAAGTAAGGCTGTACAGAAAGTACATAAGAAAAAGCAAGTAAGAGACGAACACTAGATACTCGAGATAACTCGCTTTTGCTATAGGCGTATAAATTTTAAGGCTTCGTCCTACTCGTTGACTTATTAATTGAGCGGTTAGCGCTTGTAGGTGGTACCAAGATCAAATTAATGGTATTTTTTATTACCGATCGCAAGATACGATATTTTTCAATTCTCGAACGTTTCTTTATTGGTAGTGTCGTGAACAAACGAGATCCTCCTTTAAGTTGTAACGAACAGAACAGAACTCTTGTAGCCAAGCCATTCACCACACTTAGCCCAAATGTAACGCAAAGTAACGAATTTAGAAAAACATCTGCTAATCGGTCTCGTCCACTCTATTCGAGACATAGTTCTACGCCACTTATATTTAATGCAGTTTACAGATGTTGAAGGTTTAAAAAATAAACTGGCGGTACGATTACTCGCTTTGATGCAAGAAGAAGGAAGACGGGAGCAATGCTTGTCTACTTGCTGTCATTCTGATCCAAAGATAACTGGTGAGGCTTCGAATGTGATGACCTGTTGTTAGCATATTACGTTACCATTCATATGCAACATTGTAACTAAGTGTGAGTGCGAAACGAACGGGTAACTTTTGGGGTTTTTGTAAGCGAACTTCATTCACAGAGAGTCAAATTTGACCTGACTAAATACACTTAAGGTAGCTTGCAACCATAGCTTGCAAAAGTAGTTTCGAAAAAAATGTGATTAACTTGTTGAACTTCACCACTTCATATGAATTCCAAGTTTCGTCAGCAGTACCTCGAAGTAGCCACTTAGGACCCATTTTATTTGAACTATACATTAATGACTTGCCTTCGGCGATTAAATCTAGCCAGATCTTAATGTATGCTGATGATGATGAAACTGTTTTCTTCTTTTTCCTTAGAATCGCAATTACATCAGCTTCAAACTGACCTAAATAAATTGGTGGCATGGTGTTGGTCAAATTATATGACACTAAACCTAAACAAATGTAAAAAGCTTTCTTTCTATAGAAGGAAGTTATTCATAACCCATTATTTGATAGATTCGCAAAAGTTGGAGGACGTTGCGTCGTTCACAGACCTACAGACAGACTTGCACGTTGAGGTCTCGTTAAGCAAAGCTAGGTCTGCTCTTGGTTTCATCAAGAGGTGGTCCAAAGACCTAGATGATCCGTATATTACCAAAATTCTTTTTTCTTTTTTTTCCCTTTTATTTGTTTTATTGTACTTATACTAAGTTTTCATAATAATTAATTTAAGATTTACTTTAAGAGTCATTTGAACTCGACTGTCATTTCTTCTAGTTGAGTTTCTGTATAAGTGGAATAAATAAATAAATAAACTACTAAACCGGAAAAATTGAATATTGTGTTTATCGTGTTTATTGGTAAACTTCTACTACTTCTGAGAATCGTGTTGGAACAATAGTAAAAGAGAAAACCGGGCAGATCCGCATGTGAAATTCATTTTACAATTTTGACGACTTAAAAATTCTTACTAGACGCAGGCAACGATACGAATGCGGTTCTCAAACCTCATCGAGGTTTAGTGGATTTTGTACAGATAACTGTTATTCCAATTTCATTTGATGAACGAACAGACTTATTTGTCTAATTGCCTATTTAAGGTCTACTCCTGACTATCATATATGACGAAGCATCTGAAAACATTAGGATACTTCCCTTGCGTCTATTTTTTTTTTATCTGGTTCTCTTACTAATGAACTGAATGTATATGTATTGTTAGGAAGCCTATGAAGATGCACGCGTTGAATGCCTCCCTAAGGCTGCAAAACGTTTTGTTCTGTTTGAATTTAGTGTTAGGTAAACGATACATTTTAACCAAAGATAAATGATTTTGTATTCAATTTATTGCGAGCATAAAAATCACTGCAAATACTTTTCGGTTTAATTTGCCGTAAATTTTTCATTTACGAAATTTCCGTTAAATTTATTGCGATAAAGCAATTTATTGTTTTGCGTATTTAGAGAAATTTCTCAACAGACTAAGCCTTTATAAACGGTGGTATTTGCTTCTCTTCTCTTCTTTTTTGTTTTGTTTTGTTTTCTTATTTATATATAAATCTTTCGTATTACTTACGGTAAATATCCAGCTTCCAGCCATCCTCCATACCACTCTCGGGTATCATTGTCTGTTCAGCGCGACAAGACAAATACTTGCCGCGATCATCGATGGTCGGCGTAAACGTTAATATTGATGTGGTCATATTGCCGTCAGGATTAGCCTGCATAAGATGCGAAAAATACATCACAAGAAGAAGAAAAACAAAAACAAAGATAATAAATTGCGAGAACAAAATAAAAACAAAATAAAACAAAACACTTCCACTCACAATTTCATGAGTATTTTTCATGGGTGTGCTACCCTTCCACCAAGTAATAGTCGGTGCCGGTCGAGAACCAATAACAACACAGCTTAATTGATATGAATTATCCGCCGATAAAGGACGATTTTCTCCTTGCAATTTCACCAGCAATGGTCGTACTGTGTATGAGTGCAATTTGCCATAAGAATATTTAGAAAAACAGAAACGATATAAAAATGTAATAAAATATAACAATAGCGGGGAGAGAATCTATCCAGCATTATGATTGAAAAAATATGTAATAGTTTTATTTCCATGGAGCATGGCTGGTAAGCACACTGCAAACAAAGCTAACTAAATAAATTTATTCATCGCTTGTAAAAAACATTATAATACTTTTCTCTGACATCGTTAGACTTCGAAAGATATGTTATTAGATAAGGGATATTACCTTTTATCGACTCGACATCGAATTGTACGTGTGTTATTTGCCTTTGTGCACATTGGATCATTAAAAACAGTTGCATCTGAGTAAAAGACTTGAAATGCTTAGTTCTTTTCCCCAATACTTAAAACTTAATGTCAAGCCTTAGCTCATCTGACGTATATTATCGTAATTTGATTTAGGCATGATTACTACTATCAACTAAAGCCATCGGTCTTATTAAAAAACCAAAAAAATAGGTAGATTCTCAGCTCAGCTCATTCACATTTAAATATACTTATATGCAATTTATAGCAGAGTAAACATCTACATCTACCTTCTACACATCACCCATTATTGTGTTGCAAATCATTCATCAAGTTCAGCAACTCAACGTGCTCGACAATAGACGGGTTATGTGTTTCTCAATGCTTTAGCCTGAGTGTTTGAGCGAGATTACATTTACGTAATTGGCTGATGGTTTTTAAATAACAACTCAACTGGAAAATTCAAGCTACATTCAGTCTCAGTTAGAGTTGCTACTCTAGCAACGTACATTGTTTATTTTGGTTCATTAGAGGATTTTTACGAAATTTATTAATTATGGGTAACACCAATGGTGATACAGGCTATGTCGAGTTTGTGGGGATGTGAGTTGTAACTTGTGAAGGGTCTTAGGATGGACAAACCTTTTATTCAGAGTAATTTTTTAAATCGATTTAAGCTTCTGTGTCCATGCGTCCATATATTTGCGTGTTCAATCTGTAGCTATTTTGTTAACAATTTGGTAACAGTACTGACGCACTTTAGCCCAAGGGCAAATGTTCTTGCATATGGGTCGAATCGCTGAATAACATTGTTTCATCGCGCTAGATTGATATGAAAAATTCGGATCATACAAATCAATTTTTTGGAACCTCTTCTATGTAATCGTTTGTGCGGAAGGGAAACGTCGAACTTTCAATATTTCAGGTTAGCTGCAACATAAATTGACTGCATAAAAACTTGTAGGTCTATTTGATGGACTGCGCGAGAAAACTATGCTTTCTTTTGGCAAAAAAATACAATTTTTGGTGTTTTATGGTTAGCACTGGTTCATAAGAGTAATTAAAGAGTAAGTAAAGATATAAGTGTACTATGTTTAAACCATGAAGATCCAGTCTTTAGACCTCACATGACCTACATGACGGTTTCCAAAATGTGTAAATATGTATGTGTGTGGAAGCAAGGCATAATTTTTGGTATTCTATCTCGAAAATCAATGAAAAATTGCATTAGGTGAAGTGATGAACGGTATTTAACGGTCGGTCTTGCCCGATTGTTTTGTTTTTACTTGCTTTTTAAGTATAAATTTTTAAATGCGTAAACCTCTCCGCCAAAAAGAGCTAAGCTTAGAGATAGTTTGCTTCGCCGTGTGCAAGAGTATCTGTATTGAGCTTGCGAGCTGACTTCAGAGCAAAAGTTAGGAGTTTCTTATTCGTATACATTCGATCAAGCTGTAAATTTTTCCAAGACGATGCGGCATAAAGTCGACCCAAGTCCACAATGGGTTGGTAAATGCTTTCTTTCGCGTTAAAATGCGAATAGTTTAGACTAAAACATAGACTGCTATAACTACTTCTAAAGAGCTTAAGTTGTATTAGTGCTCAAAATTTTCTTCAAAATTTCTTTGATATAAAGTTTGAAACGAACACAGCATTCTTTCGAATTTTTCACATGAGTTGCTGAAACATTTTATATCTTAGATTAAGTCGTCTTGTCGCCTTAAAACAAATAGCAATCTTCTACTTATGATTGCCTTAATCTCTTGGAAGTCAGTTCGATTCGTTTTTTATTGACTTTTCAGAAAGTGTTCTACCGCGAAAGTAAAAGAGTGACTGTGGAGAAAAGTGTGCACAATTGCGAGAAAATGCACTAAAAAGATAGCCTAATAGAATGTCAATCTATATCTGCTGAAAATCACACTATTTTACGCTATTGAAGCACAAGTTATTTCTGTCAACATTTTTCAGAGCAATTATTAGTTTTGTAGGTAGGTGTTCTTATCAAATTCTTTCTTTCGTTCCTACAAAACATTTTCTATTAGATTAGAACAACACTTTGCTCCATCCATGTCCAATTAATATTAGATTGTCTTCTGCTATTCATTTTCGTTCGCACTAATAACAGCATATGCAATACTTTAATTACTCTATAGGTGCTCGTTGCCATACATTCTTCTGTAGTACTATTGCTAACATTATTGCCACTTACGGTTCATATCCAGTGTGACGGTATTCGTAATTGGTACCGTTAGGTTATTATTGGCTGCTTGGCAGGTTAGTTGCATATGGAGATTTTTTCGTTTCAATTTACCCAATGACAGCACATTACCCACACGACGATCTGATAAAGCATGTGATGAGCTATCGAGCAATGTTGTTTCATGCCACCAGGTAACGCGCGGTTGTGGTTGACCTGCCAACAGAGGAGAAAAATGTTAAGCAAAAAATCCAGAATTATGTTCGAAACTAGATAATGATGATTAGTGGAAAATTGGATGGAAAATATTTTGATGAGAGAGGACGAGAGTTAGCAGCGGGAATATCTTATCTTTTGTTTCGTGCATTTTTTGTTTTATTTATTTATTTATTTATTTTTTTTGCTTTTTTGCAAGAGTCAAGTGTTTTTGTCAGGTATGCTTGAAACTATAGACTTAACTGTCGTTTTATTGTGATTTTCTTTATTTTTTTTGGTTTATTCTTTCGTTTATTTAAAAACACACAGTCTGCCAAGTAAATATAGAAATCTAATCTTCTTCTTCATTCCCAGGTCTGTGTGTGTGTGTGCATGTGCGTATTTACGGATTCCTGCCCTTTTTTATTACGGTCGATGTTTTACTGTTTTGTATAGATTTTCTAACATTTTCAAGCATCTTTCCTTCAACGGCAATTGTGTAAATGACGTTAAGACGTTTACTGACAATTTATAGCAAAATTAAATACACATAAGTAAAGTAAATTTTATGAAAACATTCAAACGCACTCAATAGAAAAGTGTAAAGACGACGTGTAGAGTATATGTGACAATTAGAATTAAGAAGAAAACAAAATTTTTTCGATTTGCAAAAAACTTCTCTACGGCAGTAAAACTTAAGTAAAACATTTAAAGAAAAATTTATTTGCAAAAAGTTTTTGTGGTTCTTTGCTTTTTTTTCTCCTATAAAACTTGTTCTTGTTCTAAAAATGATTAATTTACTTGAAAATTTATAGTAAAATGGACATAGTGAAAATCGAAACTTAGACCAAGATATCGCTTATGATGAAGAGATCCGCAATTCTACAAAATTGAAAGACCCTAAGTTGTAATAAATTCTTCTATTACCTTTGTTCCTTTCTTTAGCAATGCAGATAAGGACAGTTTGAAATAGATGCTTACGGCAGACACGGCTACCATATTTCAAGAATTTCGATGTCGTTCTTAAACCATTAAGAACGGATTGATCGTTGAGATATTTTACGCAATCATGGCTTGATTCTACATAACAGAAAGATTAGAAAGAGAAAAAAAAAGGAAGAAAGAGAGAGCGAGGAGGTGCGAGAGGGAAAGGGAGAAAGGGAGAGGAGGAGAAAGGGAGATTAACAAAAGCGGAGCAAGATAGACAGACGAGGACACGAAATTTGTTGTTAGAAGAGGAAGTAGAGACATATCCCTTTATATTTTTGTTCAGTAAATCACGACAGTATTGCCCGGAAGAGAGATAAAGTTTATGCAGTATTTCACCGGGTATAAAATTCGAGAACAAATGTGGAACGCACGAGCGGTCTTATAGAGTAAGGGGGACAAGTGTATGAAGTAAGAGAAACTCTTTCGACACATCTACTAATCAAATTAATATACTCGTTTTTTTGTAACGGTGAGCAAATGTAGAAGTAGGGCGCTTATGCAATAGTTGTCTGGATATACATATAGAAGGAGAAAAGAGTAAGAAGCGCTGATGTCAGCTTTTTGACAAATTAGTTTCCGTGAAGAAACGAGGAGCGCATGTATAAGTGAATTTTTATATCTAAACCTGAGCTTCTTACACACTATTTTATAGACCGATATTAGATAACTAATTTTGCATTGTGTCCTCTTTCGTTTTCTCGGTTTGTTTCTATTTTTGGAATAACGCCAGTATAAGAAAATTAGCCACTCGAAGCTATTTCGCCTTTTCGGCCCTTGCTAAGGGGTAAAGTATAAACCAAGTGATTGCGAAAACTGAACAATACTTAAAAAAGCATAAACACAAGTCACGTGCTGTAGTCATAAGACCACAAGAAAGTCTGTTATACTCTACACCATTTTTGGTACAAGGGCATATGTTTGTGCAACATACAGAAGACTTGAGGTAGACTGAGTCTTTCACTACACCGACCGATCCAAAATTACTTTTTCAAACTCTGTCTGTCTAGCCGCTTATCGACCTTGTATTCAGGTCACAGTTTTTGGGATATTAATATAAAGATATTATAAAATGATTCGGATGGGAGCACGTCTTCCCCTACATCCCATATAAAACCTTATTTTGAACAGGCGTCATATGAATACCAGTGGTGTAGTGCAGGTTACTTAACGATGAACCGTAGCCCTCTATACTAAATCCGTTTTTATTTATTTATTTACTTCATTATTTACATTTCCATTTCCTTTGGGTTGCTAATTACATATTTAAGAGCTCAAGATTTATTTTTCATTAAGCTGCAGTTTTATTTAATAAACTTTGTATACATCTGTACAATATTTTATTGAAAAAGTAAATTGACAAAAACCTATTTAATTAAAAAAAAAAAAGGAAAAAATTCTGCTCAGGCGTTATCCTAATTAATAAGGTCCTACCAACGTGCTCTTATTGCTAATAAAAAAGCCTCTTGTTACTATCATATCATGCTATGTGCATATGTCTTTATGCAGGGAAACCGAACAATAAAATATTTATTAATTTATTTATTTATTTATTCGGCTAATACAAGACAACTAACTATTCACTTAAATTAATACATTTTCCTATTTCATTAAAATTAATAAAAAGCAATAAACTTAAAGTTAATTGTATTGCACATACAATACAATTTATACACATACCGTCTGGTAAATACACTAGAGGGTAAAAGAACGCACACCCCTTACATTTTCAATTCGAGCTTAAATATATATTAAATTAAATTTAGGTTGCAAACAAATTTAATTTCATATATTATACGAAATGCACACTATTAGCTTTGAAAAACACATTGCGCTTACCCTTGACCTTAAAAACAAATAAAACAATAGAAATACCCAAAGTTGCTCTTTTCAGGTGGCGTTGTTTTCACGACTTTAAGCAGATGTAGAAGAAATGACATCATTTGTATACCAATTCACGGAAAATGTATACCACACCGGAAGCAGCGTCTCAAGTGGTTCCGGTAATAGAAACTGGGCTGTAAAAGAGGTTAAAAAATTCGTAGTTCGAGCGATAGAACGATAAGTTATTTAGGACACTCGCTGTACGATATTGAAATTAATATTTTACTAGGTAGGCCTGGTGGCGAGGTCACGCTATTGGCCAATTGATCAATTTAACCACAAAGGTGACACCCAATCCAAGTCTTCCCTTATAAAGAGTCGGAAAATTAATCAATTTCAAACGATTAACGTCTACCATGTGGAGAAAGGATGCAATTGGGGTTTCATCTTAACTTAGGTAAATATAACAAATTGTTTGTGCATAGACTCAATTAAATCAATCATAACTCGGAGATTAGACTATTGACGCGTATTTTAGAATTGCCTTAATCGACGCGGTGAAGAAAACTTTAGTTATGTGCGCGCCTTCAAATCACGCTACCACCTCTTGATAAATACCAAAGTACCTTTGGTTTTGCTATCCATCGGACGTAAAAACGTAGTTTAGGATCAAAGCAACATCAAAATCTGTAAAATATGGGATCATCTTCAATGACCTCTCCAATTACATCAAGAATATAAAAAATATGTTGCAAAAATTCTTACAAATCACGCAAGAAAATTTTGATATCTCACAATCAATTAATTGGGTTCGACTTGTCGATGCATCTATTTACTCTGATCCGGCCGAAACGTTGTATATACGTTGAATGGAATAAAAAGTTACCACTCAATATACGAACTCAAAACTTCAGTGGGGGGGTAACACAAATGTCGCTTACTGGCATATTCTTTTTATAATACCAGTCAGGCTGCTATAAGTTTAAAATAAAATGAGGTTAAATTCGCCCAACCGCAGCTGCAAAATCAGCAAATCGTTTCGAAACGCCACCAGCTTGCACTAGCAACACGGTCGAAAGAAAATTCATTTCGAAGAGATTTCGTTTGTTTCAAATGAAATCCCTAAGGTATCACGTCAAAGCGATTCAATCTGTGAATTTGTGCGGTACCTGCTTCTGATGAACCAAAAGCCAATCATACCGAAATTAATTTCTCAGGATTTTTTTTGTTTAATTTTTCCTGTTTATGAATTTCAACGACAATAAGTTGTTCAACAGTGGAGCGCTTTTCTAATTTTCAATAAAAGTGAAGCCTTATTCACTTTACTTTGATTTTCTCGGAAAAAATTTATCAAATGATCGGTTGCATTGAGTTCGAAGTGTATACAAGTGTATTGGCTTGACTTTGAACACGCAACTTGTGTGAGGGATTTTTAAAAATAAATTCCGCAGCTAACTGGTTAAGGAATGCTGAAGGCTATCAAAACGGTTAGAGGATGATTATTATCTTTGAAATGATGTTCATCTTTGACGAAAGTGAAAATGGAATACCGTTCTCATATGCTTTGTAAAACACTTTTGCTATCATCGCATTGTCGCCGCTATCATTCACCCAATGTAACAAGCAAGCTTCCGCTTGGTTGACTTAAAAAAAAAAAAGTTGCACATAACTTGTATGAAATAATGAAAACAGGGAATGATTTCAATGTTTTACTGCTAGTACAGTAAAAGCAAGTAACGTTCCATGTTTGTTAATAAAAACAAATAATAATTTTCAATGTTTTACCAGTCGGACGTAATAAAATGCAAATGGTTAACAAAAGTTCCCTGATAAAGTATAAAAAACTCAAATACTGCACACAAGCGGATTAAAAAACACACAAGCACAAATTGTAATATTCATTATCTTTTTTTGAAAGCATTACAACTAAAGACTATTTGCATATTCTTACAAATATTTGTTGTATTTTTAACTACCTATACACACTAAAAATGGTAAACATGGCCAAAGTCAACAATTTAACACTAGATTTGCAGGATACATCAATTCGACGACTTTGGATGTTATGCCTGAAAATTCAATTCGTGCAAGGATTACACTTTGGTTTTCAAAGACATGATGCATCGATTATAGGTATGTCTAGTCGCCTTTTTTATTATTTTCATATGCTGCATACCTATCTTCACGAAATTCGTCAGCTTGACGAATAAAGGTAAGAATCTGAAATTGGGCACGAACCACGAACTTTCATTCGTCTATTGAGAGTTGAAGGTTAAACAATGGGTGTGATATGTTCACATGCACGTCCACATTGTTTAAGAAACTGAAACAACCCCGAAAGTTTCAAATTTCTGTCCACGGGAATATATCTAAAAAGTTAGCCACACCTTGTCAGAACTACATGCATGCCCAGTGCAACAAGGTTCGCAATCGGTTTACTAATACACCTACAGTTACCGTTTAACCAGTTATCTGTGTCGACCTCTTCAGCTCGTATACTCGGCAAGTACAGTGTATGCGTAGTTTGAAATTTACTTGTAATGAAATGACTTGACAAAATGACAAAAATATTTTCTAAAATACTGATAACTTCTAAAGAAAGGGAAAACAAAGCACGCATTCATAGCGCATTGGCTGCGTCATGCAGCTGGCGACTGGCGGAAAGATTAACAACAATTAACAGAAATTTAGCGGAAAAATAGAATAATCGCTTAAATATGTCGTGATGAATGTAGGTATTGGTATATAAGCAGAATATTTACAAAGAGAGTCGACAAGGGAGTCGTGGGAACCGAGTTAAGAGACATGAACTACAACATTCGATGGGACAATACTAGATCGGGAACTAAATATATTTAAATATAAGTCCCTATAAATAATTCGTAAATAGATCTCGTAATTTTGTAAATAAAAACTTGTGCTATGCGCGACATAAAATAATTACCGATGTTTTGCAAACCTCATGGACAGATTCAATTAATTCATAGTGAAGTATTGAGTTAATTAGAATATAGCGCCTCCATACACTTTGTGGGATATTAAAATTAATTTCATTGAGTAAAACTGGTACTGGAGCTTTTACATTTATCAATTTAAAGAAGAAAACAGCTCTAAATGCAATTCACGGTTTATAAAGAATCGGAAGATTCAATACAATTGGTGCTCCATCGTAACTCTCTTAAGCGAATGTTACGGAAAATTAACTTTGGACAAACTTGGAGATCAAACCTTTGGTGTGCATTCTAGTATTCGCTTAAACAAACTAGCGAAAGGATCTTTAGTTATTTAGGGATCATTAAATTCACGAGCCTGCGTTTTGATAAATCCCATCCCATCCCATCCCACCCCATCTGGCTTTATTTGCAATTGAACGCATACCAACGCACACCAAAATCTGCAAGATTTTCTGAACATCTTCGATGGTATATGTAATTCGTATGGTTTCTTGAGCATCTGTAAAATAAGAATTTCTTATATTAGATTAGGAAGCATGGGACTGACTCGCCCCTATTAAAATTTCTAAATCTTGCTTTAGACAACCTGTTCTTGTATCAAATGAAAGACACAGAAGTTTCATATCATCAGGCTACATTTAAATACAAGAGTACTGAGCCGGTAAATCATTCATAAAAGGAGTGATGAATGGGGGGAGCAAATGGCTATGGGCCGCAAGATGAAACTGTTATTTCTCTGGATAAAGTTACAATGTAGACAAAGCGTTCAGATAAAAAAAAAACATTATACGCAAAGTCATATTAGTTAAATTTAAAGATAGCAAGTTTACCCTATTAGACGCCGTCCCGAAGTCGGCGTAGATAACGTCAGTTTCCTCACTTTTCGAAAATCTTTTGGAGATATAACATGATTATGGATCTAGTGAAAGGGAACCAATCACAAACCAAATATTTTTCTGCCGAACATCCTCAAAAAAAGAGCAGAAAGTGTGTTTATATAATATTTCTTCAGTTTCATGTCTTTGCCGTCGAAAAAATACGGAGTTACGGACTCCTCGCAGTAAACATATTTGTGACCTCGTGTTTGTTAATGAATCCTTTAACTCTCTTTAAAACGTTAGAATTAAAATTAAAGGCTCAAAACTATTTGCTAGAATAGATCAGAAACGAACGCAAAATATTTAATTGAAAATTTATCTTTTACTAAAGTTCATTAAAAATTATTTTACGAAGAGATTCGCAGTAAAGTTTAATGCACCAAAACCTTTAGTTAGAAACTCCTCCGAGAACATTGCTACTACGAATCCCATATAAAATTATTTTAAAGGAGTCAACTAAAGACAAAATAATTCTGCACAACATGTGTTTTCTTCTTATAGCTATTCTCGGTTTCCATGCCTTGCATACATAAACATGCGAAATATTTTATAGTTAAGCAAATGCTTTGAAATATATGTCGTCGAAATGTTCTTTATTGCTCAAGTACAAACGTCAACTTTTTCGTGAGAGTACTTATAAGGTGTCAAGTGTACTTTATTGCTGTTAGCATTTAAATGCGGGAAATGTGTCAGTAAGATTTAGGACAAGTGTGAAAAAATCAAGTTGAAGTTCGAAACTTACCACCTATAGCCACGCATGTAATATTAATCATGGCTCCTTCGTTGTAAGGGCCCAACGTATGATCCTTTATCGTAGCTCCTTTACTATCCAGTATTATAATTGATTCGGGTGGTACTGAAAAGGAGAGGAAAAATATTAAAGCAAATTTGCAAAGAGTTCAACTTTTTTCTAAATATTTTTAGAGTTTTCCTCGTAACAGTTTACACAACAACATTAGCCATAAGGTAAACGATATCATACTTTTGTTGCAGTTGTTGTTTTTTTGTTAAACCCTAATAGTTGCAGATAAGCAGTAAAGCATTTCGAAATTAAAACAAAAACAGTAGCAAAATATTACCAAATACAAAAGGACAATAACTTGTTATATACACTCATACACATGCCAACTTGTATATGCATTTTGTGCTCTTCATTTTTCATCCTACAATCCAAGGACGATAGGTAATAGAGTCTAAAAAATATGAAGCCTTTTAATAAACCTTTGTAGTACTACTTTGTTTTTAGTTTTAAGTGCACGCAATCATTGAAATTAAGTAAGTTCCGTAAAGGCTCAATAATTTTTTAAAAATATAATACAGTCTTCCATTGTGCATAGGTAGTATACAGTCCAATAATACCCATACAGAATAACCGAGAAATTAAAACTTCACCAACCCTATAAAAAGTGGTTTATTTAGGACGGAAAGTGGAAGAGAGAGGGAGAGAGAGAAAGAGAGTGAGAGAGAAAGCGAAGAAGATAAAGAGAAAGTGATAGAAAGTTAGAAGAACTAAACAACTAAAGAGAAAATCCGCTATTACATTTTATCCTTAGCCTTCCATTTTTACATCTTTCGATGTATGTTACGATGTATGTATTAGAAATGTTGAGGAAAACACAATAGAACCAAATATAGCACAAAGTAAAGCTTAAAAAATAAAACATTTTTTGTTGTTGTTGTTTTTAAAAACATTCTGCATGCATTACTTTTTACATATGACACTATGCAAGTGTGCGTGTGTGCTTGGGGTCGATGTATTTAAAACTTACAAATTTATTATATAGTTTCTCTTGTTATGTTTAACATATTTGTTTGTTTTGTTTTGTTTTCCTTTAGTTTCTTAACACGAAAGAAAACAGCAGAAGAGAAAATAAAACAAAAAATAAGTATAAGAAAATCTTTCTCATCCTTTTTTCTTCACTTCCTGCTTAGAGACACATTAGTCTGAGTTTTCAAGTGTGCTTAAGTCTGCTTGTGTGTGTGTGCGTGTGTGTGTGTTTGTGCACAAAATAAATTGAAGCTTTAAATAAAGATTTTCTGCTATTAAGGAGTTTCATCTAATGGTAAACTTATCGGTGAATGTCTGTGTGTGTGTGTGTGCATGTGCGTGCATATGTAGGTGCGGTTGCACTTTTTTAAACATCTTGATAAGTAAGACAACAGAATGGTATTACTTTGTTGTTGCTGTTATTGTTGTTGTTATTTCTGTTGATATTATTTGACAAACGACGACATAAGTAATGCAACAGAGAATAAAGTTCTAAAAAAAAAAATAAACAAATAAAAAAAGAGAAATCTTACACTAAGTCAGGAGAGTCCAATTTGCTTGCGGGAGAGAACCTTGCATACCTACTCTTGAGATAAGCACAACGCGCCAATCGCAAATCGGGGACGTTTTTCTACCTAACTTACGGAAAAGCTTTCAAATATTTTCACCAAATAGTTTATGTAGGCTCGTGCTTCCTAAACGAAATACACACACTTGCCTTTTAAAAAAAACCCACGATAAAGGTTTTCCAAGTCAGTCTTTGTGACTTTAAGTAAACTACTAAAGGGAGACGAGCAGGCAGATGGACGGTCAGAAAAGGTTAAGTTTCTCATAATTAGCAAGAATGTATTCACTCTATGCGATATTGTTTTCATTGCTCCTTTCTGTTACATACCAAATGACAAATATAGTTTACTTCCATCCTTCGGATGGGTGTATAATGTTAAGAAAAAACTTGGAAAAAAGAAAAAATATTTTATTTAGTAGAGCAATTTTTGTTAAACAAACTTTTACTATAATAAATTAGAAAACATGTTATTCAAAAGTTTCTAAAGGTTACTTGATATTGAATGGATAATGTTCCTTAAGGGGGCAAGCCAATGTAAGTTTTTCAAAAATTCTTCTTCTTATTGGCTTAAAAGAAGCTTTGAATTTTCGGTAATATGTAAAAAACAGTTCATTACTTTAAAGACATCCTTTGCTTGAACTATCGATTGTTTCGTCGAACGTTTCTGAAAGGCTACGCATGTCAAATAATAATTCTGCTGGGAAATGCGATCGCGATGTCTCATCTAGGACACTTGCTATAGATATGTTACTTTAGTGATTTTTTGTCTCGTAGAGTTCCTCCACTTCGTGATGCCTCACGAGTACAGGGTAAACGGTATTGTATTTCTTTAAAAATGATTTTTTTTGTGACTGCCTTAATGTATGCTGTAACATTCATTTCATCTAAAAAGGATTGTCAAAAAAACGATTCTTTTTGCAAGCTGTCAGGTTTTACTTGCCCCCACAAGAAATGCAAAAACAAAAAAAAAAATGAAAAATGAATTTTTTTTTATGTAAGGAATCTTTTAATGAAGAAATTTCAGATTCAACAATTTTTTTTCTTTTTTTTATAATCCTTCCTAGATCATAGCAATGTATGGTAATGTGTGCTCTGATTTAGGCTTCCTACACTCATATACAACAATAAGGAAACAATATGAAGTCTTACAAAAAATTTTAAATCTTTTCGTAGCAATAAGGAGAGGAAGAAGTGGAAAATGTAAGAAAAATACTCTGAACGTATCGATTAGGTTTCGTTCGCAAATGCTCTTAACTACTGAATTCAATTTCTTGGGATAACTCGATAAAACTCCAAAATTGCAATACATGGTTTGAACTAAGCAGCCAAGCATGCATTAACATAGACGGAAAACTCAGTCAGTCATCATACACTTCAGTCATGAGTTCTTTTCGCTGGGCAGTAGCAAAGTTAATAGTAGGCAATAATGCTCATACGCCGTGTTCAACGTTTAACATTATTTAGGGAATACATAGGAAAGTCCGCTAATATGAAAATTTTATCTAACATTTTTCTGGTAAAATTTCTTTAAACTGAGATGTTTTCCATTAGAGAAGCAAGTGTATTAGAATTGCGAAAAGATATGTAGGAGAGGGAAGAAGATGAAATATCTGAGGGACAAGAAAAAGAAATAAGTGATAAGACACATATTTCTTTATGTTTTTTCGATTAAGTTTAGATTCTGTTTCAGCTTAATATGGTGAGTCAGTCATTCCGTGACTTTGAAGGCCGTATAAAAGTAAATAAAAAGGTAAAGCTGTGCTCATACAAATTTCTTAAATAAAAAGGTAAAGCAGTGCTCACACATTTTTCTTCGGCGGTAGCAAATCAAATGTGAAGGTGCATATGAGTTGCCAGCCCACAATATACATAAGTGCATAGATTTTAAAAGCTTCTAAATAAATATTCAATATGCATTAATACGAATTGAAGGAAACTGAAGTTCTAATATTGATATGCTCTTCAATAATGTAAAATGAAAATTCGTTTTGAAATATTCTCCTCATGATCATCGAAAAGTGTAAAGCCAACAAACAACATAATACCTAAACCTTAGTCCTGGGACGGTACCATGTACTTTATAGAACACAGATTTGCCTCGTATTTGACTTTGGAAGTTACAAGAGCAATTGATAAGTTGGTCACATAAGCTACTGCTTAGTTCATCCGCTCTTAAGGACCCAATAAGAAATAAAAAAAAAATCCAGGAGGTGGTAAATATTCAGTGTTCACAGCACCATGGGTAAAGCTCTCTTACTCGTTTTTCTGCCCATTTTCATTTTACTTATATTTCTTTTAAATTTTCATTTATTAAAAAAAAGTGCTTTAAAGTTTTTGATTTTTTCACTTTTGTTTTATTTTATTTCTCTCTTATTGATACTTACTGATAACCGTTAAATTGACTTTTGAATTACGTGTCGGACTCTTCTGGAAATCTACGCGACATCTATATTCGCCGGTATCCTCTTGATGTGTCGTTTTAATTGCCAATGTCCCCGTGCGACCTTCCAAAGTAAATGACAAACGTTCACGATATGCTTCGTCTGACCAATGAGTACCATGGGAAAAATTGGACTCGCGTGTATCGACACTAAAAAAAACAAAAAGAAAAAAAGTAAAAGAAAATTTAATGAGAAAAAATTTTTTTTATAACTAAAGGCAAACTGAAAAGCAAAAAGAAAAGAAAAAAGAAGTTTACAGCAAAGTATGAATGAAGTTAACGCAAAAGCGTAAATCAAGAAGAAAGACGGAAAGGGAAAAAAGTTCAAAGTAAAAGAGTTTTATTTTATTTATTTATTTTTCATTTTTTACTTTTTAGATGAAAAGTGTATACGGTAAGTATACTCCTACAGCTGTATCGTCTCATTATAGGGTAGACGAGCGTTACTGATTTAATTGTAATTTATTGTCATTTCATCGGTGAGGGGTTGTTTAAGTCATTGTTGTTGCTGTGCTAGTGGTTGTTAAAAGACAGTTTTTCATTTACTGTAAAACTGTACTGAAGTGTCGGACATTATCGTTGTTGTCGTTGTTTTCTTCTTGTTGCTGTTGTTCTTGTTATTATCATTATCAACCTTATCAAAGTAAGTAAAGGCTCTTGACAAATATATGTAATAATGAAAGATTTCACGAAAGAGCTGCGAGTGAAGGAGATAAAGAGGAGTTTGTTGACCAGTAAACCAGTCAACCAGTCAACTAAATAAACAACTTGAAAATAGTTTTGCAGCTCATTAGCAAGATACTAAAAAACACATACACCCAGAAAGAGGAGATAAACTAATGCTTTGAAGTTTTTAGACTTTGTCATTATTTACTGGTAAGTGCAGTGCTTTGCCATTGACAAATTAATGAAAAGCCAACAAAAACAATAAAACGGTCACAATAAAAGAGAAATGAATAGAAAAGCCGGAAGTGAAAAGAAAAATGGAGTAAGCTTCACAAAGGACTTTGTTATAAGCTTTCAAGGATTACATGTATATGTATATATATATATATATATATATATATAAAATGGTCATCGTAAGAACAAGAAAATAAACTTACCTGTAGATGGGTGTCTTTGAGCCTACTTTATACCAAATTACTAAGGCCACGCGATCATCCAAAAGCGGTGGGGTCACATTACAAGGCAGTCGGGCTATAGTGCCCTGTATAGACTCGGCCATAACCGGTGGTCCTGCAATGACAAACAAAAAGAAAACCATTTTTTATTTCATTTACAGTTTAAGGAAGAGAAAAGGAATATGAACACATCAAGTAATTTATTTATAATTAGCACAACAACAACTTAGCCTTTGGTAGGAAAAAAAAGAAGAAGAATTTTCTTTCACTTCATCTTGAATAAAGTTTTAAATGTTAACTCATTGCACACACAACATTCCTTTCACTCTACACTATTTTCATTGCAATGTTGTTCTCTTTTTCATATACCGAACTAATGACAAAACTTGCAAATGAAATTATTTTGCACCCCTAAGGAGTTAATTTAAGTGAGAAAGTAAAATAAATGAAACTTAAATAAATATAAGTAAACATTACGACAGTAAGAAGAAGAAAACGAAGATGAAGAAGAAAAAATAGTAAAAGTTTTATTCAGTGCTTCATTAAAGGAGTCGTAGATTTTATAAATGAACCATAAGAGGAAAAAAAATTAATTTTGTATGCAAGCAAAAGAGGTTTGTCTTCAAAGGATGCAAAAGGTCAAAGCAAATTGTCATAGCGAACTCAGGTGACCAAACTGAGCTATATATCCGCCTTTCTATGTTTTAACATATGCTTAAATACATCGTCAATATTGGATTAACTGACCGATGCTATCAACGGTATATGCCCATGACTTTCTAGCCTGCATATATACATATCAAGGATAAGTGCATCGAAAAGATCGTCTGCGGTAAAGATTTATTTATTTTTTTCAGCTACATATAGAAAGTATCAACCTATACACAATGTCCTTGAATGAAACTATAAGTAAGAAGATGATATCGGTTGCTAAGTAATAGACATCACTACATGTCGCGAATAATACACTTACGAGTCAAGTACTTTAATAACCATTGTAGATATTTTGCGACAAAAAAATGATAGGACAACAAAGTGAATGGGATGATAGTATTAGCAAGTGTATTTACAGCAAGCGGAAACCGCAATAAAAGGTAAATGGATTCACTAAACTGGAAGAGTGAATGAAGCCACTGTTTACCGATACTGTGTCATTTTAAAGCAGCAGGCCGGAAACTAGCGGTACATCCTGATTCAAAAATACTTCCCGCCAGAGTTGTGGAGACTGCTCTTACTTTGGCAAAACTATCTGAATTAAAAACGATTTACCTGCACAAGTATGTCTATCTGTTTTTGTCTGTATGGCGAGTAAAAGAAGAAAAGTGTGGATGATTATTCAACTCTGAACGAGTACAACGTCTAGTGGGATGACTTGTTGGGCAGTCTTCTAACTTTCGATGTCTATAGATCCGTAACCCACGTTCCGAACGGCGACGTTTGAATCGAGTCGGAAGTTCAAATTATCGTTACTGTGCAAAGGTGTTCTGAGTTTTTGTTGCATAAGAGTAAGGGCGTTGTAGGTGTGCTCTTTGATCGGTTTGGATCATTTTCAAATTCTTTTGCAAGTTTGTAGTCGATATCCTCATTTTTACGAATGGGAGGAGTGGCAAATATTTACCGCATATGCAGCACAACTGAGCAGACGGAGTGACGGACAGATGAAGAAGCGGACATCCTTAGGTGCATTCTGAATTTGATACTGCCCAAGATTTTGTATACTCTGTGGAGTTTTTTGAACTTTGTTAGTACGTGTTTTAAAGGTATTGAAAAAAATAATTCAATTTTGATACAATATAATATTATATTTGCTAGGCGGGGTCAACTTTTTCCATTCTTGTGGAGGTACTACAGTATCACCAATAGAATATAGGTTCAAATATTTGTAGATTTATCTGTTGTAGTTTATGAGTAATTATGAGCAAAAAATCAATTTTTTATTTCTTCCGAGTAGACGGAGATGTTCTCACTTTACGTAGTACTGTAGGAGTGTGCTTCAACCCATTTGCAATGTCACCTGGCATGCAAGAATTTTCAATATTTTCGCCAAATTTGAAATCCATAGTTTTATTTTTGCAACCAGAAAAATGTTGTGAACGGACATTACACGGACCGACAGACGGACATGCTTAAATCGATTCAGAACTTGATTCTGAGAAAGAATATATGTAGTTTATTGGTTCTCTGAAACTTACTTCTGGACGTCGCAAACGTTTTGGCACAATGAATGTACCTCCCATCCTTAGGTCATGCATATAAATAAAAGCGATTTCATAAAGTGAAAGTTTTGAGAGATTACGACGTCATTTTTGTTTTAAATGCATGCAGTTAAAGGTAAGAACATTTATATATACTTTTTTACTGCGAAAATAACATAAATCAAATTGATTATCGTAGTTATTAACTATTTTAAATATTTAAAAATCATATGCGATTTACAAACGATTTTATTTCCACATTTCTTCCTTGCTCTAGGCGATACAATGAACCGAATAAAATTTCGCTTTTAGGCGTGTGAATGCAGTTTTTCCTCTTATTTTTACCTCCATACATGTACATTGAGTGCAAATACAAAATTGAATGGCGCTATTTGCTCGCAGACATTGGTAGCTTTTGCTTACAAATGTATATACATATATATATATATTTTCATGCATTTTCTATGTAAAGAATAAAAAAAAAAAAAAAAAAATTGTTTTTCATATTTTTCTATATGAAGATGAAAAATGCATTCAACACAAGAGTTGATTTTGAATGCTAACGCATGGAAGTGGTTGACAAAAAGAATTTGCAAGTCATAAGAGATTTTATTCATATTCAAATGTCGAGAAGAGTTTCAATTATATATGAATCTTTTTATTGCGTTTTTCAAAAGATATTTAAAGGAAGCTTAGAAAATGAACAGCAGCATATGTGAACATCTTTATAGACAATAACATATGAAGTAGTACTGAGTGATGATTGCGTTCAGAAAAGCAGTAAATAACCAAACTTTAACAATTAGAAAATGATATAAAAGCTTAAGTAATAGCGTAACATGAAATGATATTTTGTTTGTTTCTTGCCCGCACGCCTCATGAATTCTTTTACTTCAAGTTATCTTCAGTGGGAAAACTTTCAAACTTTCTTTAAAACGAGGAAAAATATTAGATTGAGATGAAGCCGACCGTTAAGTTCGCCTGCTCTATTTCGCCTAATACTATTTTATTCTCACTTTTAAAGAGAATATCAAAAATTGCATTTTGTTGCTTCAATGTAATAGAAGACTGATTGTCAGGAGTCGTTGTATGGATGGTAAAGCAAGGCATGATTCAAATTTGGCAGATTCAATTTTCGTGTAAAATATTTTTCTAATATTATACTTCATCCACCATCATCATAACTTACTAAACTAAACAAACTAGATTTTGTTGTCATATTTTATATGCTTACTTTTCATGAGAATCCTTACATTGGCAGTGTTAACCAACAGTTATTGGCCTATTCTCCGCGTACATTAATGGTAAAAATTTGGCTTTGCGCCACCCAAAGTCTTACTTTTCGTACGTGCGCTTGTGTTTGAGGTGGTTCCTAAAACTGGTCGATTCCTCTCCTCTATTTTGACAACAATCAAGTATGTCGTTATGTTATTACTCTTTTTTCTAAGAAGGCGTTATATATAGTGTGATCATACATTTGATTGAATCATTTTCAATATTATCGGTCTTGGCATCAAACCAACGGCAATTTTAGTCAAAATCTATCAAAAATTGCGTCGTACGGGTTGAACACAAAGGTATATGGATAGATATTTCACACACAAAATCTATCAAAAATTGCATCGTACGGGTTGAACACAAAGGTGTATGGATAGATAGATATCTCACACACGGGCCTAAATTAACCCAAACGACGATTCTGAACCGATCGCCATAGAGAATAGTGAGTTTACATTCAGTTCATCGATATGCGCACAAAATTAATACGTTCTGTGCCGTAAGCAGTGGTCGCTCCTATTTTTCTTCTCGTGTTGCTTCTTCTTTGCGCACAATCTTATACTGAAAAGTTTAAGTTGAACGAAAAAACATGTGGTTACCGCACTTTTCAGCGTACAACATGGACTCATATCTTTGTTAAAGAAGCAATTGAAGCGATTGATACCATTTTGGCGCCTGAGGCCTATTTATGTAAGTGAAAAATGCTTTAGCTTTCAACACCCAAGGCCACTGTTTCGCTCGTGCCTGAAAAATTATTAAGCGACGGCATTAACGGAAAAGAATACTTTACCACAAGTTTACTTTATTTTACATTGCTATTGGACACACGTAAGCATTTCGTAATCAAAAAACAAAACAAAAAAAACACAATAGAAATTAAATCAATTACCCGACTTGTATCTTACAATGTCTTAGATTTTTCTGATAATGAATGCAAATGTGAATATAAGATTGAATGCTTGTGTCCTTGTTACGATGATGGGTTAAGTAAGTAAATTACTTACTGTCAAATCTTCCTTCCTATCTGCTATGGGGTTGACAATAATTGTCTTCATTATCCATCTGTCATCTTTTCAATTTTGTTTATTCCTCTGTCTACTGCTTGACGAAGCACTTCACTAAAGTATAATTATTAAGCAATTTCCTTTAATTTGCGAATTGGTGGCAGCCAAAGAAGAAAAGTATGAAGAAGGAAAGGAAAAAACAGAAACCCTGCTCCATTTAAAACGCTTCAATATGTGATCGGTTGGTGGTTTATTTCTACTCCCCTAGCGTAACAATGATAATTCATTGTGAAAGTCATGATGATGAGAGCGATTATATTTCTTTTCTCACTTTCACTAATTGCACTTAAGTTGATTGTTACAATTTTAACTATGGCGTTGAGATGACGATAACGATGACGCTCATGAAAATAGTTGTGTGTAACTCTGTGGGCCATTAATATATATATATATATATATATATATATATATATGTATATATGTGTATATATGTAACGCTTCAAGGACAAGAGAATGATGCCCAGTCAAGCGGTAACAACGGCAATAGCAATAATAATTTTGCTTTCCTTTGTTATGTTATTGTTATTTTATTTGTTTTGTCATCACCACAATAACTATAATAAAAAATGTTTCTTCATTCGCACTTCTTTAAGCAAACAATGAACGAAACGGAATAATTGTGTTGTCGATGTAGATGTGTTGGCTGGCATAAGAATACCAATTCACTTTTAATTTTATTATAATAAAAATGGTTTAATTTATACTTGAATAGGTTCCCCTTTTTATTCACATAGATGTGGTCTTTTGTAATTGGACTTCTTCTTCTTCGTCTTCCTCTTCGCTTAAATTTTAGTGCTTTACTATTAAGATGATTTTAATATAACAACTTTTCTTGCTTTTCAAAGTAAGACTACCGTCTGTTGTCATTTCATTGATTGATATTAAAAATCTTACTAAGCTGGAGAACTATTTTCATTTTCACTTTTTACTATGTTAGTTAGCCCGAAATCGCCACGAGTGAGGTAAGTCAATAACATTTAAGTTTTAATAACTTGCTTTCCATTAGCATAAGGAGACGCACAAGGGGCATTAACAAGTGGTAGCGTTAATTTATTATATCATTCCACAGGAATTAGCCAGAGCATCGTTCTCTTAAATTTCCTTTTGGCTACTTTTCCCAAGTAATTGCTTGTTAGACGGCTTAGTTTTTCTTTATAAATTTTATGCTCTTCATAAGAAGCCTTGCATAAAGGTTTCGAAATATTGTTGCTGTACAAAGATATTTTACAGCATTCAGTAGATAATATAATTTATTAAATAACATAAAGTCTGCTGAAAAGAAATTGACGTTGACGACGCGTAATTGAATTTAATGAAATTATCAATTTAATAAGAAATTATAACTTATTGCAGATATTTTCAATTGAAAGACAATTACATTTATTATGGATTTATAAAAAAATCCATAAAACAGCTGCTAACAATTTTTACAAGGTCAGCTATAATAGCAACAGACATAAGTGGTATTTACGAAGAAGGAGGCATTAAAAGGCATTTATTGTTGAGTGCTCGTTAATTGGAATTGAAATAATCAGAGATGAGATCATAGGAGAAAGCGAAATGGTTTCAACTTGGATTCTATACGAAATAAGGGAAAACACTACAATGGGAAACTTTTCATCAGCAAACACTTTACGCTATACCATAGTGATTCATGCAATGACTGTTCAAAATAAAGGCTTATATAAGAGGTGATCGGAAAAACTGTCCGATCCGAACTATTTTCAACAACTCCTATCCATTAGCTAAAGTTCATTAAAAAAATTTCGGCCTATAGGTTCAACACGAGAAAAAAAGACGGGCACATGGATACGCAAACTTGAATCGATTGGTATAATAAAAGGGGGGTTTTTGTTAAAAAATTTATATAAAAGGGGTCTTGAAGATTTCCCATCTGCAGTTAGCATAAGAAAATAAAATTTGTTACCGATTTTAAACAAAAAAATTTTGAAAATTCAATATATTTTTCACATACAGATTCTTTGAGAATAATGTGTTCGAAGGAAAACGTAAAAAGCGTTCGATGCATTCTGTGTAGGGCTCCTGTTTGGATGTTGTGCACGCCAGTGTACCCGAATTCATTAAAATATTTTGAAAGTTGACACATCTGAGTGAAGGAAACGAGTGCTTAGGCGGACGGCAAACTGGCAGGCTGACAGATATTTTGAAATCGTTTCAAAATCATTTTCTGATTTGATATAAAACGGGTGCTTCTATGCCCTTTGGGAAGAGAGTTGCTGTGGCGCACAACCCCATAAGCTTAATATGCCCTAATCACTAGTGGTTAGTATAGTGGTGAAATTTAATAACGATACACGTGGCGTCATACATTTTTTAAATATATTTTTGCAAACATTTTAAGGGGGCTTTTTAATATTCCCATCTGTATATTTATGAGTTTCTGAATTCAATTCAAGCGGCGGGTTGTGCTAATATATCGATGAAGAATACGGTCAAGCCGGTCAACTATGTGCGCGATAGAAATGGTATGATATAGTCACTACTAATTGCTGGAGTATTGTCCAGCACACTATGAAAGTCATTTCCAATTTAATTGCGTGTTGCCAGGTGCATGGAGAAGTATAATGTGTTACATAATATTTGTTTGTGTGGTCTAATGTTCTGTCTAATTAGGTTCTTAATGCCTTCTACTTATCTCAAAAAAAAAAAAACAAAAAAAAACAATCACTAAATCCAGTATTCACGAACAAAAAACATTAAAACAAATTATGCATGCATTTCAACATTTCCCTAATAACCTAAAACATTGGCACACATATTTCCCGTGCGCTAATTACCTGCTTTCGATTCAATTCGGGCTATACCCTCTACACATATTGTAATTATAAAACCAAATTTCAATTTCAATATCACGTTTGCTTTTGTTGCGTTTTATGTACTTTGCATTTCGGCGCAATTTGCTCTGACCTATATTATGGACGTGCCGAGGAAGAGCTTTTGTGCAGCACAATTTTGCATACGTGGCTTTGCATAGTGGCTTTAGGAGAACAAATAGAATTACTTTTGTTTAAAGCGATCTAATTAAAACTGCCAGGTATTTATGAATCAAATCGTCCACGGCTAAGTAACCGAGAACCATGCGTTTTTGCTGGAAATTTGTTATTTAAATTAAATTGTTTAGGCTCTTATCGAAGATATAAACAAGACTTTCAAAAACTGTTATTTGCCATTGGTGTGTGGAACAAAAATGCTTGTGTTTGCAAAATGGCGCGTAAACATTGGAAAGCCGTTAAGCAGTTTCCAATCAGAGATACCAAGGTACTCTTCTTAATCGGTGCAATATTTTAGAGATGAAATACCTCGTAGCATCAACACTTGAGCTTTGTAGCTGGTATCAATGAAGCTGAAGTCAATCTCAGTTATCTATCTTCTGAATTGGGGCCTAAAAGTGGAGTTAGACGAAAAGCTCAACATCAAGAAGTAAGAGGGAATAACGGAAGAAATATTGCAATAATTTGCAATTCCTCTCAAGCCTTTGCTTCAGAAAATCTCTTAAGATTGATAACATTTATCGATTAGTATCCGCGGGCGAAGTTAATCTAGCAATCACAGTTCATGATCAAAGGTCGTAGCCTCCTTAACCTAATTATAGTTCGAAGATGTAAAGAGAATTCATATCGCTTTTTCACTCTCGCGCGGATCATACACGGAAACGAGTTCATAGAAAGGAGAGAAAACAGTAAACAAAGGCAAGTGTTATAATGTTGAAGAGATTTCAGAAGACGAAGGCATCTTTTAAGAAAGCAAGCAGTAACGAGGACAATATTACCTGCCACATATTAAAGCGCCATTTTGCTGATAACACCTTCTCTGAAATGTACAGACCCTTCTTTTTAAATTCGAATTTGTTCAATCTTTAGAACTTCAATTGTCCGGATATTAATTACTCTCATTGGACTAATTGAGTTTCCAAGCGTTCTGATTAGTTTAAACTGAAATCGCCCGGACAGTGTGCATTACGCGCCCGCGATTCGTTCTCTAATCGCACTGCCATCGTATGGAATAAGCTAGCGGCAGTGTATTTTGCTCGCTGTTCCTGATACTTCCTCTTTCAAGAAGCGCACGCACAAAGATTTTTCTTAGCACCCTTTTCTACCAATAGTTTTTGTTGTTCACAATCGTCGATGGAGAAGATCTCCTGAGCGGCTGGTCGATTAAGAAAAAAAAAAAAAACTGTAGAACTTGCCTTTCACTATGGTTTTTTGCTTTACATTATATGTACCCCACAAGTAGCCAAGAAGATAAGAGTCGTGGCGTGGAATCGTGGAGGTCAAAGTTCAATGCGGTGAGTGCTTAATCGGAAAAGGCGTAACACTTTAGGCTCGCTGCCACTAAGGTATGGCTACTTACTACCTATCGCTTTCTCTTTCTCCACTTCTACTTCTCTCTCTAAAGGTTAACGTGTTACACGTATAGGAAACATTCCCTGAGTGATTGATTTTAATTAATTAAATTATAGGAAATCTATGATTTTTAATATCTTGGAATGTGTTAATTTCGACAATTTATTGGCTTGAGTGCGATGAACTCGTTATTGCGAATAGAAGAAATCAAATTTTGAATTTCAATATTCGTGTAATGGAAAAATGAAAACAGAATTTCCTTGATTGTCAGCCTGGCCTTTGTAGATGATTTATTATACATTTTCTATTAATGTTCATTAACCTTAATCAAAATTGTATGGTGTGTGAATTTAATTATAATCCAGTCATAAGATGATTTATAAACAATGCATATACAATTTACTAATTAGCCTGTAACAAGAAGAAAATCCTATCTTTCGGTTCGAAATGATTTTCTTAATGAAAGCTTATGAGTTTCTCGTGCAATAAACATATTAATAATAAAATGAATTTTGTTTATTAGCAACATTACATGAGAAGAGCTTTTCATTAGTTATTCTTTTATATGTTCGCAATTCACTTAATCTGTTATGATAGAGAAAGAAGAAGCAATAATTGAGCTAACGTTACAATCGAATGATTTCAAAAGTTGCATTAACGTCGATATATAAAAAAATCAAAAACAAAATACAACAAGTCAAGTAAAATAAATATCTTCAATCATCATGAATATGGTGCTTACAACAAGGTACTCATAACAGCAACAATAACTGATTTAAGCGATGTTATGGCAACGGAAAAAAGTTACTTTTAAAAGTAAGTGCTTTCTTTTTTTTCAATTTCTTTTCATTGATTTCATCATATTTTTCATTTAACAAATTACTATTTATTTGGTTAAAATATTTTCCTTTTTTTTTTTTTTTTTACTTTCATTGTATATTCGAGCAGGTGTTTGCTTCGCTGTGCTACGTCATATACAGCGTTTTCCAATTTTCTTCTACACCATTTTGCTCGGGCTCATAAATCTTATTGCTTTTGAATATTTTTTAGAGCCCTTCATCGATTGCCTGCCTGCCTTCCTGCCTTCCTGTCTGCCTTTCTGCCTGCCTGCCTGCCTGCCTTGTCTCCCTTTCCGTTGCCACTTATTGCATTGAAAGCGAAAAATTCCATCACTGTTTTGGCATTGATAGCTTTCTAAAAAACAGTGATGGCAGTCCCGCCGAATTTGCTGGTTTTGTTTTTTCCTCATGTACATTAAATTTTTATGCTCAATGTATTCGCAACATTCATGTGCAACCGCGGTCTTCTTCGTATCTCCCATTGATTGTAAATACCACTCAATATAGAAAGTATTGAGCCATGGGTGCTAAATACGGGAAGTTCGACCCGAAGATGCTTGTACTCGTGGCTTGTGTAGCAGATTAATAAAAATAATTCTTCTAAAATGTGAGTAAATTTTTCGTAATCTTAAGGTCCATCTGAATATTGTTTCATGCCAAATTTCAATGCCAAACAAAGCTAAGCTACTCACGAAGACCTCGTTACAAGACATAGCGCAAAGATGCATGAATGTTGCTGGGTAATTTTTTTTTTATGCTCAATCAATCAAGAAATGGTCCCCTTTACGGCCTGGTAGAAAGAAGAAGAGGAAAAAAGAATGCGGCTCCTATCTGAGAGGTGCATTTGCGTTCGCTAAGTGTAAAGCTTCTACCAATCGAACATGTGGCTACTTCCCAAGCGTAGATAAAGTAAATGAATTGATTTCGATTACCCGCTCGATTACGCTTGATAATTGCCTTGTTACCTATTAAGTCAGGCGGTAGTCTTAACGCGATCTTATATTTTACTACAGGCAGCACAATACATTACTGCCTTTAATCTGATTAACTAGAGCGGTTTTTTCTAAAAAACTGGTGTTGTCAACCAAAAAAAAAAACAAAAGGACGGAGCAAGGGTCACTATTCTGACAGCGCCAATTCGCGTCGTTTATTACCCGTTAAATCTCTAGGTCGTTACTGTGTTCTGAATGTCGGGATACATTCATCTATCCACAGTCTGTAGTTGGTACACTCACTTTCAGTCTCTGCTGAATGGTTGCTCAGAATTGAGTGGTTTTAATGCTCCCACCCTACGGGCAAGGCCACTATCTTTGGTCTGTAGAGAAATATGAAATCAGTAATTTGATAATGAACTTAATTAAATTGCAAAAGATTACATGGCTCAAATTTTTTATCAGGGAAGCAGGAAGTCGCAGAGCAAAACGACGCAAAAGTGATGCCGTAATGTGTTTTGCACTAATAATTCTGCAATTTCAAAGGCTTGATACTTTTTAGTTAATATTTTACTGCTACGATACATACAACGATGAATTTCCTTGATTGTGTTCGCTTAAATGTTAAATCCGTTTCTTTTTAAGCCATACCAGAGTACGTCTATTTTAACTTTATTTATTTATTTAATTTCTTTTTTTATTTTTATTTTCATACCAATCGTCGAAAGCTGTGGGTTACATGCACTTTGCAAATTCGTTTGCACACACATGCAGAAGAAATTTCTAGATATCTTATATATATTATGATATATTTTTAATGCATATGAAATTCTGAATCAATCTGGGCACGTCTCTCCGTCTTACTGCAAAATTTTCAGCTTCGCTATATATATATCTTTCTATAACAAACATTCTCTCTACCCTAAAAATTATGAGAAGCAAGAACGTTGCAGAAAGGTTCTTGAATCCCGGAAAACTTCACTCATGACTCAGACCCCTACGTTTTCAAAATCTAAACAGATTGGATTATCTTTCTATTGCAATCCACGGAAGCACAAACTTTCCACACAAACTTTAAACATTACCCCACAAGAACGCCTATTCAATCTTGCAGGTTATTATCGATTTGTGCTTCTTTTTTTTTACTTGTCTTAAGATAACAGCAGTGGGTCAAAAAAAGTCGGGCGCAGCCGAATAAAATTTTTTTACTTGTGTTGTATTTTTGCCAACGGAAATACGTATTCAATGAAAATTTCAATGAAACCATAGTTCAATGCGTGTGCAGCAAATTATAGAAGCTACGTAAAAGTTGCCTTTTAGACTGATTATGAAATTTTATGAAATAAATAAATGAAAGGATAAAAAAACTGAAAGTATCTTTCTGAAAAGCTAGCTTATAATGATAAATATTAGAAATAAATAAAGAGCATTAGTAGTTGTTTGTAAACAAACTCCTAATTTTGAAAAGTTTTTTCAGAAATTTTTCAAAAGAGATTTTTTAAAATTTAATTTTATTTGTTAATTTGAGAATGATGAAAACGATATTTAACGAACACTAAGATAATCATACGAAACCGCCGTTTTCACCGCCACTTTTTATAACAATAAACGTAAATCGTTTCCTTTCTTAATTTCTCCGACTTTCCCCAAAAAGATCGTACGTTACCCACAATATAAAACAGAAGCGCATATATATATGTAAAATGTTGCCTACCACTGCCGAATGCAGTGCCTACGTTTAAGAATCGCTCCTCAAGCCAAAATATACTTCGTTTTGTGTTTATTCCAAGCGAAAGTTTCAAATAAACTTTACATAAGAACAGAATATTGCATTACATGACATTTACTTTAGTGAATTGATTCAAAGAATCTATCATTATTACCCTTTTCCTTTTCTTTTTTTTTTTTAATACATCTTCATTCACTTATGGTGTGAAAGCATCTTACTTTTTCCAACTTTTATATCTCACGAAAGCGTTCTCTGCTTTACATCCTTTCTGACATGAATGCGACGAAAAGATTAGAACGCGCAGAATGTTATTTGATAACAAGTACAAACATTATGCACCATTAAATATCCTACACCACTTCAATTATTAGTTATTAGCGTTAGGACTTTTCAGAATGAAACGTTATGTGAGAAATGGTCGAGAAAGTGGCTCTATCTGGTAGCGATCAGTAGCGTTCTTCCTAGGCTCACGTACGTCAATATGTAGACGAACGTGTGGAACACAAGAAAGCAAGGTGGGTGGACGGACGGACGGACAGGCGGAAAAGCCGGACGCAGCTTCAGAAAGTGATTTTGGATCGATCGGTATAATTAAAGATGTCTTCATCTGAAAACTTTCTGAATGTTGTAATTAGTTATATTAGAAATGATTAACGTCCGAAACGAGTTTGGAGTGCTCAGTAATTCATGCTCTCAGTGAACATGTGGGTTCAATCCCGTTTATTGTTTATTTACTTTCAATTTTTTTTTTTTTCACAATATATTATACGTGCACACAATCGACTTGTATTGAGTAAATTACTTCATTTTTCTCGTGGCCTCAGGAAATTAAATTTGGCTAAAAATTGTTTTATATTTCTACTAGGAACCATGCTTTTCTGCCGGTCGTCAACAGGAAGGTCGTCAAATGGGAACAGACGTATCCACTTACGTAAATGGAGACTGTCATCAAATTAGTATCTTTGTGCAATTGGCGTTCGACGCCCAGACTATTTAATGGAATTATTGCACTTTTGTCACGTTAATAGAATCAATGTAAGTAATAAGGGATTACTTGAAACTTTGTAGAATTTCTTTTAAATACACTTACTGTCATTGACACCTAAAAGACGATGTTGCTGTAATACTGGGCAAATAGTATAAATAGTGGATTCTAAGCATGTTACATGCAAAATTTGGGATCCATTGATTGGTTGTGAGTAGAATAAATCAAAAATGTTATTAAATATATTGTATCTTGAAAAACATTTAAGTAGAGAAATTGCTTTGCAGTCTCCAATAAGGCCCTGTGGCGCAATGGATAACGCGTCTGACTACGGATCAGAAGATTCCAGGTTCGACTCCTGGCAGGGTCGCTGCATTTTTGTGGTGGAGGCACTTGTTCCCTTTTGTTTTTTTTTAAATATCATGTTTTTGTTGCATGCTAGTAGAAGTGATGACTTCCTTAAACTGCCTGTAAACTAATTTGCCATATGCTCTTTAGATTGCTATAATGGAATTCATTCCTTCTTTCAGGTCTTCCTGTAACTGAAATTTCTTGGTCAACCATTCGCATCATGAAATATTTTGTATATCCAATCGAATTTTGAATGTCAAGACCTTTAAACTTGGACGGTGCAAAAGATGCGTTGTAAAGGGGATTCAACTACGTTGGCCATTTCACTTGGCTTCTTATTAATTTTCTCGCTTATATTTTCCTTTGCTGCATTACATTTTTTTTATCGAAAATTTCTTTTTTAAACGAATTTAAATATCAAGCGATAAAAAAACTTATAGTATTTCACCAATGAAAGTGCACAACTATACTAACTCGTAAATAAACAGACAACAGACAAGCAATGCATATACATACATAAAGTTAAACCAATATGTAAGCCTATATACATACATCTACACATATATGCAAATATGTATATGCACATATGTACACATTTATAATGTATACATGTATTCAAACATAAATGAGTAAACAATAATATATCACACCGCATATAACAATATAAAAATTCATAGATATACATATACAGACAAAGCATAACTTTAATATGAAATATAACAAATTACAATACCAACAACCACAGCGATATATATGCATACACATGTATCGCTTTTTATACGATTATAGAGCAGAGGATGTGGTAACAACAATAATAGAGGCCCTCACAGTGCAAGAAACATGAAGAGTTGACATTTAATTTCCCGTTGCACGTACACATGTACAGATATAGCTATTGTCGCTGGGGGAACCAAAATAGACGGTTATTAAGCGTATATCGTGTATATGTATATATGTATGTGTTATTCTGCAATTTTCTTTATTTATTTATTTTTTTGTTGTTGCTTCTCACTACTTTTTGATTCATTCTGCATTATTATTATGGTTCATTTTCTTTTCTTTTTTTTTCTGTTGTATAATGTAGACTGAAGTGAGGTCAAGTTGTCGGGTTACTGTGAGACACTTTTGCGGCATAATTTCTCTCATCGGCTTTGTGGTTGTTGCTGTTGAAACATAAGACTTTTCCGTATTTGTGTATAGTGATGTCAGTGAGTAAACACAACGGTCAACTTTGCATTCAAAATAATTGCCAACATAATGGTTGCTGTTGCTGGATTCGATTTAGCTTAAAGGTGAAAAAAAAAATAACACAATGACGAAAGGAAAAGTCGGTAAAAGGGAGAAAGTGCAAAAGTAATAAATTATTGGTTTAACATTAAACCAATTTCGATTAATGTAAGCTTGGAGTAGAAGGATGTAGAATATAATTTTCAAGTTATTTAAACTTCTTTAATACTTCCTTTCTAAAAGAATGAAGAAAACTTTCTAGTTGCTATTGTTTATCGAATAATTATTTGTAAGAAAAAATAAATTTTTTTTATTATTTCTCAGGGAATGCTGCTCATATTACACCACCAAGCCAAGCATAGTGAAAATAGTCAAGGATTTTTCTACAGAGGCTAGGAGGCGCGGCTATCTAAGTCTAAGTGCTAGATTTTTTTTTCATTTTTATTCGAGTTAAGAGTCAATCTTTTTATCGATCCAAAAGCTTGCTTACAATTAGGAAACATTTCATAATTATGTTTTAATCCTAGACTTTAGGGCCGCTATTCAAATCTTACTACTTATTACTTATGCTGCACACAAGTCGCTAGCTGAGCGCGTTAAAACCATCCACTTAGATTCTATTACTTTTGACCATCGCTTGCCGATATTGATACCGTATACGACCTTCTTTGTCTTAAGAATATATGGTCGCTTGTTTTCACCTTCCAGTCGTAATCGCTTGAGTATATCGTGCTACTTAGCAACAACAATGCAAGATACCCTGTGCCATATGACCTTAATGTGCCAAAATAAAAGGACGATCTTTGTAAGTGTGCACTGTGTTACGTGCGGTATTGAAATTCTCCATAATCGAAGCGTATATAGTTTTCGGATATTATTGTCGCATGTTATCGTCATCTGTTTAAGGAAATCTCGAGTATGTTAGGATTTCGTAGTGCAAACCGTAGAAAGTAATTTTATTGGATATAATTCTGTAAACGCCAAGCACTGTGTGGCAACTCAATCGAGTATGCGTCTGTTTACAAATTTCTTCAAATAGAAGGACATGGCAACGGCTATGCCTTCAATGCTTAAATACAAGCATTCTGTGACTTATCGCAAAGTATCATCAAATTTTTTTGCGGTCAGTCGCTCACTTCAAGAAAAACACTGGGCACCCTACTGATTATTAATCATCAAGACAAAATTGTTAGCCCATAAACAAAAAGAACTTTTACATGAAAATTTAGTGAAAAGTTCATGACGCAATATCTCACTAAATATGCGTAAGAATATTTGCAGTATTTCCCAGCTAACTCTCACCATCAATTGCCAAGTAAATTATCACGCCTTATAAAATTTTAATATTAAATCCTCAAATAAATCCCCTAAGCAGAAAATAATACGATATTTAAGCGGTGCACAAAAAAACAATTTAATTATAGTATATGCGAAAAGGATTAATATTTTTTTTATTTATTTATTTATTTTTTTTAATTTTTTAGATTCTAGTTATGATAGTCTTGCGATTATTTATGAATAAGTTAAACTCATTGTGCAAATTGCAAAATTTTCAAAAGATATAAATTTTATGATTAAACGAATAAATTGAAATTTTGCTGTTAGTTGCCGCACAACTCCAATAAACGAATACTTGTGAAGAATTTAAATAAAATAGATAAATATATACTCCAAAAACAAACCAAAAAAGAAGAAGAAAAAATACAGTTTTAATCTTTTAATCTTTTGTAACGCTCATGCAGATATACGTATGAACACATTTATAAAAGTATATATATAAAAACTGGAACAACATGCATCCCATTATACTTCGTTTGTCTTTTTTGCTTTTTTTTTTCTTTTTTTTTTCTTTTTTGCTTGAATTATGAGCATTTATGTGGTTTAAAATTTATGAGTTTATATACCTCGTAATGTAATAAGTAATTCCTCTTTTTTTGGCTGCAAATATATATAATTTTTTTTTTTTTTTTTTTTGGAATGATTTATAAAGCCGATACGCAGTTGGAAACTAAAGTCGGCATTATGAAAGGATTAACTACGTTATTATTTAAAATGATAGACAAAAAAGATACAAAGCATGTAAAAATTAAAAGTTTTTCAAACATTTGTCTTGCAGCTTACACTTTCATACTATTTTAAATATCCTTTGAAAATTTTCTAAATTTTCTATTAAATAACACTACCCCTGATCTTTACAAGTCTTATCGTATTCTCTTACTCAGACAATTGCAAACAAAAATATTAGTTTTTTATTGCTACGCAAATGAGTCGAAAAATCTCAGCTAAAAATTGATTTTTCTTAAATTCTTTAAAAAGTTGGATAGAAATTTGAAGAAGAAGAAGTTTTAAAGAAAAAAGGGTATAGTAAAATGAAGGGACCGCATATTTAAACACGATGATTACAAAGATCGATCAACTTAACCGATTGCTGAAACGATTTATTGGGGGAACAGATCTCAAATTGTCGATGTTAACTTTGGCTGCATATCCGACTGCAGTATATGTATGTAAAAAATATTCCCGTTCAATGCGCTAATTTTTATTAGCAACGTCTATTGGTATACACAAGGCTTATATGCGATTTTGACATTTGTATACGTAAAATAACATTTACTATCATTGAGATATTCAGTGCTCAGATACTTTTGTTGTTTGATTTGAAGAAATCTGATGCCAAAGTCAATATTCAGAAGCTTACGGTGATGTTGCTCCATCATATTCCAATTGCCGGCTTAAAAGTGTTGATTTTGATGTCAATGGCAAGCGACGGCCTGGAGGATCAAAAATTTCAAAGACAATCAATTGAAAGACCTATTAACCGAAACCCCAGCTCAAATTGTACATGCTATGAGAAAGATTCAAAAAAAGAACAAATGGCTACCGTACGAATTGACCAAAAATGCCATTTCGAACCGTCGCAACATCGCGGTTTCATTGCTTGTCAGGCAAAAAAAAGAAAAGATTTCTAAGGTGTATTGTGACCAGCGATGTGGACATACTACGACAATCCCAAGCGCAGAAAATCATGGGTTAGTTCGCACGAGCCGTTCACATCGACACCGAAGCGTAATACTCATGGCCACAGAGTTTTGCTGTGCGAATGATGGGATCAGGACGGTGTAGTATGTCACGAGCTGCTAAAGTCGAATGAAACCTTTACTGCAGATGTCTACGGGCGAACGATGTATTGTTTCAAAAAGGACCAGCAATAGCGGCGAACGGATGCAAGCTCGTCCTGTTGCATAGCAAAGCTCGACCACACGTTGCAAGAGTTGTCAAGGGTACACTGTTGCAGCTGGGCTGGTCAATTCTGCCTCCTTCAGCGTACCCACCAGACGCAGTGCCTTTTGATTACCGCTTGTTCAGATCAACGCCGCATGGGTTGGCTGGCCCACGCTTTCGAAATGCTGAAGAAGAAGAACGTCGTTCGCTGCCAAGCCAACATATCGTTCTATGAGATGGAAAGAAGTCGTAGAAAATGATGGAAAACATATATGTTGTACAGATTTTTCTCAATAATTGTCTTTTCCAACTGACAGGCTGATCAAAATACAAGCAAGCGCCTTATAAATGCGAGATGGAGGAGTCAGTTACATTGTAGAAATAGATGAGCCGCTCACAGCCCAAGCCCACTAACTTACTTGTTATGGTAAGATGCTGCATGACAAGAATTTGTGTGGCCGTTAAGTAATAAATACTTTTTGCCCATAAGAAAAAGACATTAAGAGATTTATAAAAATATGTCAACATATATTTTTTGTGTCATACTTTTAGCGCATTATATGAGCCTCTTTTATCGTATGACAATTTTTCCGCTGCTTTACATGAATACCTGATACAGAGAGGGACTACGGTCAGTTAATGAAGCTGAAAACGGAAAATTGTGTGCTATCGAGAAATCATTAGTCATTCGACTGCGGTGAAGTGCACGTTAACACTATTGCATGTGAATTAGGGATAATTCCTTTCGATTATTCAATACATGCTATACGCATGATACGCATAGTTGCTGCCGCAAAAGGGATATTTTCCCTTTGGTGAAGGTTCTTTTGTTTAATCACAGATGGACTTGCACTTCTCTTAGGGTTTTTCGATGAATATTAGGGCTGCCAAAAACCATCTATTGCCATATGTCTAACGAAAGAAGCTTCCACATTATCTGCAAACTTCTTCGCATGTAAATGAAACTTTTTTGACGGGTTTGCCGGAAAATTGCTACCTCGAGGGCTTTGAGTACGAATAATAAGTAGGACTTTTTATTAGCCTAATATTTACATACAAAATGCGACGAGTTGTTATCATAGGTGATGACTAAATTGTAGTTATTTGTTTTCTCCCAAAAGGCATCGGAAGTTAAACAACCTGTAGCAACTCATCGATCACCCATATATAATTTATATAAAACGAAAAAGCTATTAATGTTAGCAAGAAAGTATTTCATTAAAACAATTCTTTTATGGTTATATAAGAAATTCGAGTGTGCTTCCATGCAAGTAAAGCAATGACATGAAGAATCCTGTGTAAATCAATACATCTAGAACTCTACATAAAACTTTAGATTGATTTGTATGCTTTCTATGAAAGATTAGAATTATCGGCTTATCCCGTGCACAATCACTGCGACATTCTTTATCATATGTTGGTTGCATTCTTAATGCGTTCTTGATATTCTGGCGCTTTATGCTTTACACTTGAGCACATTACTAAGCACTTTTATTATAATAACACGAATATAGTGCAACGATATGAAGAAAAAAGTTCTTTTAAATTGCAAGAAAAAGAAAAGTCTATAAAAAATGGAAGAAGAAAAATTGATTCCAAAACTTTTATACAATTTTGTAGAAAATAAACAAGGGCAGACAGACGTATGACAAAAGTGGATCTTATTTGTTAATTTATTTTGTTTACTAATTTATTGTTGATCAATTATCAATGAATTTTATTAGATTGCAGCGAAAAAAGATTGCCGCGACATTTGGCGGACAAGAATTATTATATTAAAACAATATATTAGCATAGCGTCTTCTTTTTATTTACTCTTCACTTTAAACTGAAAGCCCTGTTTTAGCGAAAAATTGATATTGAAAAGGTTGATTGCCAATTTTGCTTCGGGATATCACGCTAACTAGATGACAATATCAGAACAGGGCTGTTGTTAGTCAGGAATCTCTAAAAGCATATCTTCATTAAAAATGTTATAAATCCGGGAAAATCTTCATGTTTGCCAAGCACTGTGAAAAGGACGGATGAGGACTTGGCTAAAGTTTAAACCATAGTCGTTGGTAGTAGCTAACTAGAGTTTTATTTACTCGTATCGTAATTGACATTAGTAATTGTCGACCCATCTCCGACGTAACAAAACATATTGTTTCTTCGATTATTTTACTGAAATAAACTTTCCACGCCCATATTTTGAGCCAATCAAATATTAATTAAAATAATGACGGCCAAAGTACAGGAACAGTAAACATTCGTAGCGAATCCCGGAATGAAAGCACAACTCACAGGGTAAATTGTTTAGCAATTGCTTCTTCTTATTGATGGCTTAATTATGGCAGAATTGAATTTGGGTGGAAAGTTGATTGATTTGAAAGTAATTACTGAACTTTCTAAAGAATTTAAAAATGATATAATTTCTAAAAAGATAGTTCTTCTCGTTTTCATAGTAATAACAGATTAAAATTTCTATTTGCAATCATCTAACAAATTTGTCCAAATTTGCATATATTTTTACTCTCGCCATGATAATAAATTTATCCCTGTGGTCGTGTATATTTATCCATTTTTTCCTTTTTGTATAATTTTGACTGAAAACATTTTATACGTAATTGGCAACATCAGCAAGTAGCGGAGTAAATTGCTTTTATGACAGTCGTTATCATCATTAGCGACAACATGATGCCGAATGAATAGCAACGCCATCATCAGCGTATTCGTGACGTACGGACAACTAAACAAATTAGTTTGATGCAGATGCCTGACGATCGCTATACAAAATTGCATTAGTGCTAAGCTTTGTATAGGTATAGGTTTGCATCTGTCATTATAATTAGTAAATGTAAACAAACACTCTAGCACACACGTACTCGCATTATTTGCTTCACTTGTGTTCATTTATACGCGCATTATTTCCGATGTAATGTTTCATTTAAAACAATTTCCCAGCCGGGGATTAATTTCGATTTTTTTGTTTTTTTTTTTTATTTTTCTGATATATTGTATGCGTAAAAAAAGATTAATGGAAATAACTTGCGTGTCAAATAAAATAAATTGGTGTTATTAACATATTTTAGGTAAATAGATAGAAAATTACTCAACTTTACAATTCGTCTCTTTCTTTTTCTCTCTACCTCTCCCTCTCTCTCTCTCTCTCTGCTCGTTTGGCTACATTAAAAATACTCTCCGCCGGAAAAAATTAAAATGTCGCCATCAAATTTGAAAAAAGTATTGGAAATTCTTACGCGTAGGTTGGCCACACCCATCTAATACTCTTGAAGCTTCATTTCTTTTATGGCGGACGCGTTGGATGCAGAAAATTCGTATATAGCCGAACATAATTTTACTATTTGTTATTACATCCATCACCGTAGGATGAGAAGTATTTCATTTCGTCAAAACCTTTGCAACACCCAGAAGGAAGCGTCTGCCACCCCACAACGTATACACATTGTCGATCAGCATCAAATCCTAAATCGATTTGAGTATGTCCATCTGTCCGTCTGTCCGTCTGTGTAATGTCTATTGGAAACATCGTCTTTGGCCGGAAAATCGAAACTATTGATCTCAAATTTAGCAGCAACATTAGAAATTCTTGTGCGCAGGTGTGTATCGGTCAAATGACAAGCCCAAGCGCTTCTACAGCCAGAAGTGAGAACATTTTTTTCCACGTTTTTTGAACGTTGCTCATAAGCCACAGCAGATACACGACTTTTCACAAAAGTATTCTACAAAAATAAAAACAATCGACCACGCCCACTCAATGTTATTGAGTGTGAAAATTTATATTTTTTCCATTTACGGTCACAACCGAATACAATTTTCTTATTTGTTATTGTTGTTAACACTATTATCATAATCGTCTCTCTACACCACATTTCCAATATTATAGACTTTGTGTAAACAGACTGTTATTACTGTTCATGTTTACGTACAAAAAAATCTCTCTTATAGAAACAATTCATTAATAACTGGATGTAAAACAGAAACTAAGCATAATATCTCTGCAAAGGTTAAAAGTTAATCAATTTATTGTATTTAGTGCAGATCGGAGGGATAGGAATCATAACTTTATTTCTTTTTGAAAACCATCTCGTTCCATATTCATATGGCGCAATGAACAACACTTCTGACCACGGCATGATTTCTTCAGAAGAAATGGGGTATTTGTTGTATTTTCCTAACGATGAAGGTATCCTTGTGTTCGTAAAATTTAAAAACTCGATTTTGAAATCTTAAGTAAATATACATTTTATGTATAATGTATTTATGTAAGGTGTAAAAAATGTCACTTGAACCTTCTAGAATTCGTGAAAAAAAATACATAATCCACAGAAAATATTTGTCCCTTGCAATTTTGTACTTTTCCCGGTAGAGATCATATGCGTGCTAAGGGCACTTGCTGCCAAGTATTAGTCGACAATGGACTGTTGAGGTCTAACTTCCGTAACACTAACCGGTATCTTTTGTTGATTTGTAAGCATTACTAACCAGACCCCATGTTATTGCAGCTTTAAGACAATCCCTGAGTAGATAGGAGGTTGAAAGCGATTCGAGCGCTCTCAGTGCGTCTGGGAAAGAATTAAAATTTTTCGAATTAATTATGATTTCGACCAAAGAATTCTATAGCTTTTCCCAATCTTTTCTTTGCAACGGCCTTAATGTATAAAAATTATTTTACCATATGCCAATATGAGGATTTAGCATCCAATTTAATGACTTTCGAATTTGGGATTGCGATAGGCAGCGCCGAACACAAACACTAAGCTGGTTTCCAATTAGAAATTTCAAAAATATTGAATATCTTAGAAACCCGAGTATTAAGGGTTGAATGTGAACGTCATTAATTGTTCTTAAATAAATACATAAGAGTCAACCATCGTACTGGTTTGCAAAAACAATTCATCAGTAGACACAACTGAATCTTAATTGTCGAGATAGGTGATCCTCTAGGAGAAATAAAAAATTGGTTGCTATTACTGCAGGTTCTACTGATATGATTAACAGCTCTATCCTAAAAGAGCAATACCCGAACTGGGCGAACATGATGCATTATTGCCAGATTGTTTAAATTTTTATCACTAACACAAGAATATATAGGCTGTTTATACTCTACACCGTCTGTGATGCAGAGATACAAGTGACAAGCCCAAGAAGGGCTTAAGCCGAAGGCACTCTTTTTTGTATCGATGGACTCAATATCGCTTGAAGAATTCCTGTCCGATTCTCCGGTTCAATAAACAAAAACTGTAACCAAAAGTATCGGCCCAAATAGACAAGTAAACGTTTAAGTCTGCAGCACTAAGACTATGCTTAATGTAGAACATCTATATAGGTGTTGGGTGAAGGAATGATAGCTGAAGTATGCCTTAAAGCAAATAAAGCTTACGTTGTATTTACTCATAAATATTGGTGTGTATGAGCATTTTTGAATAGTATTAGCACTTGTACTTAGGAGCGCATACATTTTCCAGTTATGCAAACTAGTGCCAGTATATCTACGCGTTTTCTTTTTTGCTTAATAGTATTTTCAATTTTATTCCCATAAGGAAAAATACTGTTCTTGTTATTAAATTAAGATTTAAGAAAATATAAAATCGCAGAAAACAAATTAAATGAAATGATTTTCTTTGCAAGGGACGTAACCAAAAAAAAAAAAATAAATAAACAACTAACAACTATCGGGAACGAGAGCAAACGATGCAAACGAAATCGATGTACTCAACTTACTGTATCTTTAATATGCTGTTGTATGTGTTATTCTTTTAAAGAGGAAGTCAGTAAACGAAGTAAACGAAGACTTTCACACGTAAAGATCCTCAGAATGACTAGGTAAGAAGCAAAAAAAAAAAAAACTTCCTAACGTAACGAAAATGTCATTTTAAGATACTCAATATTCAGCATTCGATTTTTGTTCTTGTTCGTGCTCTTGTTTTCCATGGCCCTTGTTTCTCCTGCTTGCGTCTCGGCTTGTGCTGTTGGTTGCTGTTTGTTCAATAACATTAAGATGTCATTTGCAGATAGTAGTTTCCGTTTCCGCCACTTTAACTGCCGTTACGATTGAATTTTCGATTTTGTCATAAAACAGGGAACAAGGAAAAAATAAATAAATAAATAAACAGCAAAGCAAAAACAAGCAATAATCATAAAAAAAAATCATACATACACAGCTACCTGTACATCTGTGAACACAAACACACATAAGCGCACGTACAACATTATACAACAGGAAGCATGTAAAGCAAACGAAATAACCCTTTTTTGCTTTCTCCTCCTTTTTTCTTCTTTTTTTTTTGTTTCGTCTTGTATATCCTTGCAAATGACAATTGTGTTAAGCATAAAAGAGACAGAGACAGAGAGGGAAGAAGAAGAAGAAAGCTTAAATATAAAGAGGGGCGAAAAAAGAAGAAACAAAAGTCATACATACTTCGGCATTTTTATAACTCAATAGCAAGCTGCAGAGGCAAGTGTGTCTTGCGCTACAATAAAGGTAAAGGTTTGCGTATCGATGACATTGACAGTAAAATGTTTGGTATATAATGTTAATGATAATTGGGGTGGTAACCTGAGCGAATATGTGCTTTTGTGTAAAGGGATACTATAATAATAACATTAAGTTAAGTAAATACAGCCGTATACGTGTACTCTCTCTTGTCCGTACGTGGTTTCCATTCATTATATGAACACATCATATCAAAGATACAAAAAAAACAAAAAAAAAAAACCTTTATAAAGAATAAACCCTTTAAGCGACCAGAATCTTGTTTCTTTAATAAAATCCTATTTCTTTTCTTTTGTTGAATGGCATCACATAATTTACGTTATTAGTGATATATAAGTAAAAACGTTTTTTAAATTTCTTTCCATTTAAATTTTATACAAATTGTATGTTGAAAAGTTGAAGACCAAATTTCATTGTAGATGCGCTGGAATTTAAAATTCTAATCAGGACATAATTCACTTTTATCAAAATGATTTTATTTGCAAGAATTTTCAAATCTCTTTATAAATCTCCATAAATTGTTTTTCTTCGTAGATTTAAAGAGAGATTCTTGAAATTTCCTTTTTTTAGATGACATATCGAAATATGAGAGAAAAATGCTAATTTCTGAAGATTAAATTCGGATTACAAAATTTATTTCAACTTTAGTCAGGTGCACTTTTAAGAATCAAGTAAGTGTAAGAAAACTCTACACAAGGCTATGTGTATGTCCTATCAGTGAATGCTGTAAGTCAACAAAACTGCTGACTAATGTTAATCATAAAGCGTACAGAGAAATGCCAGGAAAACGTTTAACTATTTGCTCATGACATCTGGAAGCAAATAAGTAAATGTCGGACATGTTTTTTGTACAGCAAAGCCATGAAACGTTGTCATACATAGTTTGCTGAACGTCAATCTTCTTCAAGGGATACTTTTCCCGTCTCAAGTGTTTCCGAATGCTCGACGGCTGGACATATCTGTGACAAGAATCGCAAAAATTGCGTAAAAAATATCATCAAGATCCAGCAAAAGGTTAACTAACTCGGACGAACTGAAATTCTATCGTAGTACCAGTTTGGTAGATTTGAAAACGCAACATATGAACATCCATTAAACAACATAGGTCAGCTATATATGCTTAGGCCTTGTTCTTAGCATAGAGTGTGTCAACTTTCCCTTGTGGAATCAGATGATCTGTACGTAAAAAGTCTGCTTTTATGTGATTTGCTCGTTGTGGCTTGAATATTAAGAAACCCAACTTTTTAAACAGATGAGTGATTCTATGTCTCTCTTCAATTTTCTTTCGCTTTCTCCGTTGGCAGAAGAGAGCAGGTAGCCCACAAAATCGAATTAAAGATATTTAAGTTTTTTAATTAATAAGTTCAAGCGGAGGCATTGCAAAGAAGATATATAGAGCGAGTTCCAGCCAAGTCAAGCGATTGCTATATGTAAGTTCGGCGGAATGAGTCTTGTCTTCTCTTCTAAACATTTCGCTTCATGCACGAAGAAATGATTAAGTCTGGACAAACATATACGAATAGTAATTGGTAAAGTACTTAGCATTAAGTATTGATAGCAAAACATGTGGTGCCAATTCTCATTTCTCATAATACCGTAATTTGAAAGTTTTGTCTTTTCGCAACCGAATATAATTTTCTTATTTATTTCTAACTCTAAAACTCGTATAACTTTAACTAATCTATTAAGTGAGGTTTTTTTAAGATAATTACGTCTTGTCATCTGTAAAATTAACTTGTGAATCCACTTATTTAGTGTTTCGGTTATTTAGTAATAAATAGAAGAAGCGATGTTTTTGTTAATCTTCGGCGTTTTACTAAACGCACATCATGTTTCTGAATAAAAATAACGCTAATGTCTTAAGTAAGATAATCGGCATTAATGACAAATCACAAGAAATTTTTATTGTTTACACGAAGGGTTTTTAAATCAGTGTAAGTATCTAAGGGTAATACTCTTTGCATTTTTTTCTTAGAACGTTTTATTATACCCTCCACCGTGTATTTTATTTTTCCAAAATATTTGCAACGACCAGAAGGAAGCTTCTACGGTTCCAAAAAATTTATATTATTTTCTTCTTCATGTCCATCTGCCCGCCTGTGCAATGTTCGTTGTGAAATTCTCCTGGCGGCGAAGATGAAGTTATCAACTTCAAATTCGGCAGAAGCATTGCTATTGAAAATGGGCCAAATCGATCCAAGGTCACGCGCACAGTACCACGTAAACTGAGAACTTCTCCGTTTTTCATAAGGAATACAAAAATTGTTTTTCTTCTCATTGCTCATCAACGACAACAAATAACTCTACAAAAACTAAAACACGTATTCTATGTGACGTGTATATTGTGGGAAAACTTGACCACGCCTACCCAATATTACAGTGTATCAAATTTTACTGTTTTTTCAATACCTTTACAACGCGGAAAAACAAGCTTCGAAGACCCCGCAAAATAAACAAATTTTTGGCAAATTTCAAATACGGAACGGGCCAAAGCAGGTCTATCTGTTTGTCTGTCTATACGTCCGTCTGTAAATTGGTTTATCTTGCCTTGTGCCCAACTGTGTATTGTCTGTTGTACACATTCTTCCGTTCCCAAAGAACACACATAGAACGTCTACACAACCCAAACTGAGAACACCTTTGCTTTCCGTATCTTTTGCTCGTTGCTTATAAATTAAAACGGGTACATGATATAAATTCCTACAAAATTATCAAAAATTAACCCTGCCCACCCACTATTGTAGGATAAACAAATTTATGCTTTTACTTTTTTTCATCCCTTTCTAAGATAATGGTGATGGGTGGTATAAAATATTCGTTCGCAACCGAATATAATTTTCTTACTTGTTATTCTCAGTGTTAGCTTTGGTAACATTGGAGGTTTATACAATAAATTGTCTCTTCAAACGTATATTTATTTAATTTTTTCATCTGTCTTTAGTTATGCTTTTTCTCTAAAAGACTTGCAAAATGTCTCGCCATTGTCTGTAATGTGGTGCGGCATGTAATTTTCGTAAAATATTATGAATCTACTGTCGACGTCCTGATGGCGCTATTAAATTAAATTGCTTCTAATTTTTAGTTTAGTTGTGTGTTTATTTCTCTTCTAAATAAAACTTTGAGAAGAGAACAAAGTGCTTGTGAATTATATACAAAACATTGAAATTTTTGATTTTAATATTTTCCCATTTCTATTTTATTATTTTAAATAAATTAATTTTACCCACTTCATAGAACCATTCATCCCAAGCCCAGAAGTTCACTTTATATGAAAATTTCATTTCAACAATTTTGCTTTTTATACTTCACACCACTTGTCGTACGAGGGCATGTTAAGTTGGTGCAAATGTATGCCACACCGAGAAGCGCTTGAAAGTGAACCATCTTTTATTATATCGATCGATTCAGAAGTCCTTTTCCAATGGACCAAAGCTTGTCTGTCCGTCTGGTCATGTTTTTCCTTGTATTCAACCAACAGGCGCACCTTTCGGAGTATCTTGATGAAATTTGGTAGACCGACGCGTTTTGGCCTAAGCACGAACGGTATTGAAAATGGCTCGTATCGCACGAATTTTTCGACCACTTCCCATACAAAGCCTTATTCTGAAAAGTCGTTACATCAGTGGTCGCCACAAAGTGGGCCGTTTGCCGTTACACTGTTTTCACTTGCTTGCTCTGCGAGACTGACAAATTCTGAGCCACCACAGTATTGGAGGACAAATATTTGTTTATTTAATTTATATTGTAGTTATTATAAATTAAACGGTTACTTTAATTAAGGCTCAGTATTTTTTTTATATATCATCTAACATATATACGTTCAACTCTTACAATAATATGTCTGCCAACTTTGTTTTTTTTTTATTATTATTATCTTCGGTCTTTTTAATACATTTTATTTTTCTATACCCTGTAGAAGAAAATAAAAATATTTATCCTTCTCCGTTTTCTCTCTTGTTGCTGGAACTTGCCTTATCACAGCCTTCACAAATGGCTATAATTTTGCAATAATGTCTATAAAATTGATGACATACACAGATGAAGATAAAAAAAGAAGACCAATATCATCAAAAATTGTAAAAATTCTTACCATGTAAACGTGCTCATGTGCGAATGCAATGGCATGAGTCCCCAACACATTTGCAATCTCGTAAAGTGGGTTATTTGCAATTTTGCTCTTTTTGCTTCAAGTTGACTAGTTTTCCTTTTAGTTTTTTTTTTTTTTACGTCATTTTATTATATTTTGTTGCCACTAAAAAGTCGAGTAACATGTGTGAATATGTGTGCGCTTGTGTTTGTACAAGTTTGTTTGTAACTGCTTGCAGCATTGAACAGCAACGTGAAGCTAATAAAAAATTTTAGCCAATAAATTGTTAAAAATTGTATGTATGCAAGTTTTTGTATGCAAGGAACTAAAAAGGCATTTGACTTTTTGTGGTTATATATTACTGTATATACATATATATAGATATATATGCGAGGCTCCGTATTCCGTGTGCACATATGTGTGCGTGTGTTGTCATTTTTCTTTATGTAAGCTTATGATATAATAGAAGTAGCAGCAACAATTTATTATGTATTCTTAAGGTCTTTTAAATGTCTATCGTTTAATGTCTTTTCATAAGAAAAGTTATTATCATAAAAACAAAGTAAAAAGCAACTGTGTTCAGTTTATGATGAATTCTAAACACTCTAAAATAATTACATGTAAATCAATGTTTTCTTTCCCCCTTTTTCAGTTTACGTATGTCCTTAGAGACTTCACTTCAAATATTCACACGTCCCTAAATTATTCTTTCGGTCAGTACCGGTAGTAAGCTGTAAGCTACAGCAGATATTATCTGTCACAGAGTGTTCAGTGTAATCTAAGCAAAAAAATATTTTGTCTTGAGAGTGGGTCTCACACTTGGCATAAGACACTTTTTGATGTTTGAACTTTAGCTAAACGTTTATGTGGTCTTCTTCTATTTCAGTATACATACATATATATACATATACATACATATATAGATATTTGACGACCTCAAATATCACAAATATTTTTTTTCATGTAGTTAGCATTGTAAGAGACATCTGCTTCAAGAAAAAGTATTTTTTCCGATTTTTAAAATGTTGGATTTTGTTGAGTGAGAACTTTCGATCGACCATGAAACGAGTTTTTACGGGAGACGAGACTTGGATCTACGCATACGACCCGCTTATAACAATCAATGGAGCGAATATCGTGCAAAAGGTAAGTTAAGATTGAAAAAACGCGTCAGACTCTGTTCAAAATCAAGGTAATGTTAATAGTTTTTGTCGACTACAATGACATTGTGCTCCATGTGCACCATGAACTCCTCTCGCCGGGCTAAACTATTAACGAGGAATATTATTTGAGTGCTATGCGTCCTTTGCGTCATGTTATTCGCAAAAAGACGTCGAAATAAATTTAAAAAGTTAATTTGGTCCTACTTTTTGGACAAAATAATATATAGTTAGGACAACGCCAGAATCTCGATCGTTGTTTTTTTATCTTAGTCATGGATGCCACGTTGCCTTTCTTAAACCTGTTCAACGTGATTTCATCTTATTCGCTTTGCATGGTTTTTGCATGGTATCCCGTCATTTCTCTTCCCACATATCAAAATACACTAATATTTATCCGTTTATTTACTATTGGGACGTAAAATGTTCGGTTTAGCGTTCTTTTTAGAGTTTATGAATAGTGGTGTTTGATCCCTTGCTTTACATCAAAGGGGTCTTAAAACACGTGGTTCTCTTGAAACTGAGACTTTGACGCATATATGTCAAGCGATTGTTCCCGTTCAGGGCGTTATGCAAAATGTCCAGTAAATGTTACCACCTATCCCTTGTGTGTGTATTGGAACTTGCCTATTGATTCGTTAAAAAAAATAAAAAGCCCATTCTCCGCATAATTTTGGTTACCAATCTCTTCCCCATTACTTGTGGGGATGTTTTGTCGCCGTTCACTTAATCGTAAATTTTGCTTTTTTTGCTAGTCCACGTTGTATTTACTGATAAGGAGCTATGTGTTATTTAATTAAGTTATGAATCTGGGTATTTTGGTATTAAAATGGGATTTATTGTGCTTTATATTCGCCTGATGATATCGCTGTTGTTGAATTTGTCTAATAAATTAGATGAATTGTATAACTAAAACGTTCATATATAGATGTACGTATGTGATAAAAGACGAAATAATTACAACTCAGGTGAGTATAAAAATTTGAAAGCACCCTGCCGTTAACTGAACATCCAGAGCATATGTTTACGCTTACCTTTAAAATTTTGTGGTCGCCAATTATGTTAATTATATTTTGTTATCTAGACTTTCTACTCTACATGGCCATAAGTCAATCGGTACAAAGCGCAATCGTTGCAACACCAGACGGCAGATGGGCAAACTGCTATGGCCTTATGTCACAATATACTTAGGTTCTCTAGACGATACAACACCAACAAGAGAAGAAGTTTAGAATAATTTTATCGTTCAATGGGAGTTCACTTTTCTCATTCATTGAATTCATATTCAACTATAATTCATTTTATTCACAGATTTCGTTCGCATTACTGATTAACTGGATTGACTGAACCTAACTATGTCCAAAATTTCAAAGAATTTTTTAGTTAAATTGTATATTGCGGACTGATCTGTTGCTTTATTTCAACCATTGTTTGTAGAATTGGGGGGATAATTGTAATGAAAGATTAGTAGCATAAATGAATTATTATAAAACCTGTCCAGACAGACAAGTACCAGCACATTTATTTACTGCAAAGGCTGTAATTCGAGACGGTTGTAATCTAAATCTAATCGTAACCTATATACCAGAAGTGATCGATGAGCGTATGCCGTCATTTTATGTTATTTTCAAAGGTTGCGCTACATCGCACTATACTTATGTCAATGTATTTAGAGTTTCACACTATATGTGAGTTGTCTCGCCAAAGTGTAGAAAACAGTGTTGTTTCAGATTTTCGAAGACCGAGTTATGTGGCTTTTTGCATTTTCAGATAGCGTTACTTTTCACGGCTATTTCGCAGGGAAGCTTCGACTGACAATCACCAATTGTTAAACTTCATTAGCGAAAGCACGATGGTATTGATTCCAAACTGCTTTCGACGTGGCATATTAGGGGTATGTAGGTGTATGGAAAGTGTGAAAAACGGAAGAATTACTCGCACTACTCGATGAAGGTGCATTTCAAAGGCAATAAACTTGCAAAACCATTATTGCATGATCGATGAGCAACATCCGAATCTTAGAATGAGTCACAAGAAAGGAGATTGAGTGCCATAGGAAAGAGGGAAACGTTAAAAGGCGATCCTCCACATGTACACTGCCGTCTTAGATGAGTTATCTTTTCAGCATAAAGTTAACGCTCTGTCAGAACGATGAGAAATGTCATGAACAACTGCGAAAATTACTCTTAACAAAATAGGTGATGGAGTCTTTTAAAATAAATGTTCAACTTTACTAACAAATATCGAGTAATTGAAACCTATCTCTAATATATAGTATAGTTTTAATTAAAAAAATCTCTCTCTGCGTTGTAAGTGAAACGCGAAAATATTTTAATTTTCATCGTCCAGAAGACTTTATTTGAATGGACGCATGCGTATTTCCTTGCTGGAAGCTAATTCCTTTATTAGTATCGCATGGAATTGAAAACCTTTCTTCTCGTGTTGTCAACAAATGGTCAAACGTAGTTGGTGTGACAAGCAAGTGACTTATATTTATTTGTAAAAAATATATATCACATTTTTTTTTTTTTTTAAATAAGTAAAGCCGTACTTAGTACTTTTATCTCTGCAATTATACTCTAAGACTTTCGAAGGAGATCCTCAGGAATTTCACATTACGTGATAAAAAACATTCTTCACAATTTTTAGAGCCAATTTAACAACGGCAAGAATTACAAGAAAAGATATGATTAATAGATACCCAGAAGTGAAATGTACCATGGTTTTCGAGCCTTTAACTTCACTGAAACTCCATGATGCCAAAGTTACTGGACCTTAATAGATGCGTGATCATAATAACCAATGAAGTTGTTAGCTTTCAAAAATGTTCTTAAGACCCCATTTAAAATGATTTAGACCGTTTCTCCATGACGCTATACAAACGGCGAATATAATATAAGCAAATTGTGAAATCTTTACAAAAAAAAAGTATCATAGATTGACAATTTTAGTCATTTAACCTATTGCTACCGCCCGGAGACAAGCTGATATTAATTTATATAGTTTAGATAGTTAAGTGATACAATGAAACTCTCAGTAAGGTGGGTATACAGTACCCTGGATTTAATCCCATAAACCCAGTTCGCAGCAATAGCAAAAACGCATATAAAAATTGAATTTACACGCTTTGCTACATATGTGCTTGTGTCGAATACAAATGACAACCAGCCCGACATTAATACGTGATAAAAAACATAGTCGTTTTAGTTGTATTTTTTTTAATTCGCCCTTGTTAATAATGAAGTGAGTATAACCAGGTCCTATGATTATCGTTGTCGTAAATGAGAAAGTCTTTGCCAAACCGTTCAAAAACGATTCTGAATATTTCTTTGGCGTTAACATAGCTTTGCGTGAAAGAATGAACCGAATGCTACAGCTGCACGCGAAAGTGTTTAGTACACTCAGATTTCATGAACTACACGTTCCGCTTAGAAATCGCATAGCTCCGCGAATTATTTGAGGCATATTTGGACTAAATTTCAAGACTGTAACAAGACCCCACGCATGGTGAAATTGCCCAAGTATTGGGAAAATAGCTACTTGTAGAGCAAGGGGTTAAGCAGTGAGACTACACTCCATTTTACATATTTTCAACGGCGCAGACATTTATACACGTGCAGACATGGCTCACTCCACTCTGATTAAGAGTGAACGAACTTTATAGATCTTATGATTAGGACCTTATCCGGGTTGCACTCATATCTTGTTAAGGGTAAAAAGTAGAAAATTATAAATTTCAAAACAGAAAAAATCTCTTTTTTCAATCTATTTTTGTCAACATTGGCTTCTTTCAACACATTGTCTCTGAAAATCCCAATTTGATTGAATTGATTTAACATTTCGTTTCCTCTCTTTAATATATATATATATAAATATATTTTTTACAATTTTTTTGGCAAACAATTTTCCTTAAGTTCTCTTTGATTTCATTTGTTTTTGTTTTCTAATTTTTTTGTAAACGTTGTTTCCCTCCCTAACTCTCTGAACGGGAAAAATAATTTTCTTGGCTTGGCGTATGATGATGATAATCACTAGTAATTTTAAAACCAAAAGACAAAAAGGAAAAAAGAAAAAAAAACAGAGAAAACTCGTCATGACACTTTTATAATGGTTCAGTTGCCACCTAAGTAGATGCCGGTGTGATGATATTGCTCGGGCTCGTTGCGCTGCGCTGCGCTGCGCTGCGCTGATAATGAAATGATTATGCGTACGAAAAAGCAGGGTGAACGAAGGTTAGAAAACTTTTTGACACATAAAATCTGTTAAAATGTTTTGTTCTCTCTCTTCTGCGCTTTTTTGCTTCGCACGTTCTTCTGCCCAACTTTGCATTGTACATTGCGAGCATTTGGCTTCTCTATGAGTTTTTCGTAGTCAAAGTGAAACACAAGATATTGTTATTGTTATTAAAATGATTCTAAATAGTTGAAAGAAATTTACTTAATATGATTAAAAGAAATTAAAGTCGAATTGAAACAGAACAGCGTTTTACCGAGTGTCTGGCGAGCTATATAATTGTTAATGTATTATATAAATATCGTGAACAAATTTAAAATACTTTACCAAATCAACTGAAATAATCAAGGGGTCTTTAGTATTAATTGTGCTTTATATGCCTTAAATTTCAAACTCCTTCTAAAAATAGCTTAAAGTATTGCATTTAAAGACATATAACTCTCTTATACCTCTTAAGAAAACTCTTTTATCAACCCAAAAGCTGATAAAAATTCTGGTAATGTCAGAACAGGCACAGAATTAAGCGAGTTCAATATATAAGCAGGTTAGGTTCGCCTACGGTCAGAAACACTGTGTGGGAAGTGCATAGAAATCCTTATATAAGTATATATATAGTTCTCAAGGTGACACCACAAGGGACCCACCTACTTGTTTGGGCTACTTAAGGCTATGAACTCTCTTATGAGATTCTATGGATCGATGGGTTCGAAGCTTTCTCCTCTTTTGAATAACTTCCAAGCTTAGCGGGACACATATTTTTGACTATTAAGCGGTCGTACAAGACATTGCAATTATACTTACGTCTGAAACTATGCGAATTAAATGCATTCGAAGATCTTACAATAAGTCATCTGATAGCCTGGCATTGGAAATTGATGACATCGTGGAGAGGGGTTTTCAATGGTATTCTTTAAGCTTATGGAGCCAGCGAGTTATGATCGCGATTGCGAAATGAACATAACTCTATCAACAAAACGAAGAGCTTGTGCCCTGAGCTATGCTAGAACTCATATACTTGTCTAATATATCTTTGATTCGTTTATAGAATTCTTTGCTGTACTTTCAACTTGGGTGACTTATAATTGTTAGTCCGAGCTCTATGTCACTCTTGTATATTCAGAGAGAGAAACAACCTTTATTTACGATAGTCGAGAGGATTCTGAAGGTCCAGCCATGTAATATTTCAGAATTTAACTAAGGTGTATACATAATGTCCTAGTGTTGAGTTGGGTCCCATATAAACGAAAAGTTGTCTATTCTGCTTGAGCTCCTTTTGTTTCCGTCAGATCTGGCCAAACTTTCAACCTCATTTGTTATCCGAAAAACAATAAATAAGATGGAGTGTTAGTTTCTTTAACTACAATCACCCGTGACGTACTTCCAAAGTCACTAAAATTAGTATGAGCTTCAAATATGCGATATGTCAAACGACATATTATAGAATGAAGAAGACTCCGCTAAACCTTCTATATACCAGTATTGGCCATCGTAGAGATCGTACGTGTTTTTATATACAAAAAGGTTAATGAGGGAGATTGAAAATTCAATTCAAGTCGTATATATTTTACATTGTACATCCACTACCGTAGGAGGAGCGAATGTTCATTTTATTAAGCACTTTGCAACACCCAAGGGGAGGATTCAGAGGATTTATAAGATGAATGTATACTTGATGAGTTTTAAGTATGTCGGTCTGTCTGTCTGCTTAAAGATTGTGGTTAACATTCGCCTAGTCGCAACAATAAAGATGTCAACTTCAAATATGGCGAAACTATTGTATGTATTTGCATGCAGGTTGGTATTGAAAATGAGATAAATCATTCAAAGGATGCGCTTAAAGAAAATGTAAACTTAGTCCACATGTGTTTTGAAAAGCAAGTAAAAATTGGTTCATTTTCTATTCACACATAAAGTACGGCACAGACAACCATCAAAGTTTCCATATCTATTCTATGGATGGCCTCATAGTACTTGTAGAAAAATGACAAGGCCGGCTACGTCCATCCATTATTATAAAATAGCAAAAATTTCATTTTTTTACTAAAACGTTTGCAACACGCAGGTGGAAGCTTCAGAGACTTTTCTAATATTTGCACTTTTGTATTTAAATGAATTTTTGATTAGCATCAACTCCTGTGCCGATCTAGACATGTCTGTTATTTCGTTCGTCCGTGTGTACGGTAAAAGTTTTCTGGCAGCGGAAATAAAGATATCGGCTTCAAATTTGATGAAAAGCTCTTCTACGCAGGTGTTGAAAGGAATCAAACTGCTCGAACTGATGACACGTTCCTTTCCGGGTTTTTTGCTCACCACAGGTACCCAACAATAATTTCCTGATTCTTTTCTACAAAAATTGAATAAACCATTCAGGCCAACTTTAGCTTTTCTAAATTTTTTTTTCAAAACATTTTCAACGTAAGATTGTCAGGTGTAAAAGATTCGGTTACAGTCGAAAACAATTTTCTTACTTGTTTTATTTTTTTTTTTTCTGCTTTCTTCCTTCAATTGTAATTAAAGAGCAAACGCGTTCTTCGACGATATGAAAAGTTGTGCTTCGTTCCATGTTAAGCCAACCGAACCTTGAGTAAATATGTTAAGCGTTAAGTGAAAGCACAAAAATTACAAAAATTTTCATTAAAATCCTTACGCTTCTGTTACTATAATATACATAAGGGAAATATTTTTATTAATAGCAATAACTTCAGCAGATTCCTTTGCATTATTCCTATTGCAAAAAGTTCCTTCTTCATTAAAGAAAAAAAAATTCAGATAAAAGAAAAAAAAAAATGCAGAAATTCAACGAATTGTAAAATGATTTTCAACAGATTTTCTTAAACATTTCATGATATAACGACGAAGTCAAATACACTATTGAGCTGCGGAGCTGAGAAGAATGTGAAATTATTCGCATAGAGGAGTATATTGAAAGTACATAAAAATCAGTAGGAAAAGAGAAATTTTTATGCTTTTCTGCGTCCAGCCAAGAAAGCAAGTGAAAGTTAATAAAATGAACGGAAGAACACGATACGAAGAAGGAATTCAACGGCCAACTAAATGTTTTAAAGATGCCTTGGCTTTCGTTTCGCTACTGTATGTTGTATTGATAAATGCTTCTATACATACACATATTTATATATATGTATATACATACATACATATATATATATATATATAGATGATTGTGTGTATATACGTATACATAATGTTTTCGTTCACCAATTACATGAATAACTGTTGTCGGACTATAACCGAAACTGTTTAAGTCATGAAACATTTTTAAGAATTTTTTTTGTTTTTCTTTTGAAGATAATTTTTGTAAACTTTTGTGTTCATAGTTATTATTATTGCAAATTATGAGAAGCCTGCAAAGGAAAAGAAAGCCAGACAATCATGATTATCTATAATAAAACCGTTAAATGATGCTGGCAAAATTTTTTCGATAAGTACTCAAGTGCAAATGAAATTTAGTTTTTTTTTTTTTTTCATTTGCACTAAAAGCAAAAGGAAGTATTTCTTATTGGTCATAGTGTTTGTTACGCGAAAAAAAACTGATCGCTGGCCAGGTAAAGAGTACATAATCCACATTTGTCTCTTTCTTATTCATATTCTGTTGAAGGCCAAAGTTATCGAAGTCTATTGTTTACCCTTATTTTTAAAGAAACAAGAAAGAGATCCATTCGTTTTGATTGACCAATGAAAGTCCAAAATTTGTAATATATACGAAGACAGTGCTAAGTCCACTTATTCCCGGTTTGCGTAGCATTTTCAGTGTATTTAGTCCACCGCACTAGCGAACAAAGGTCCTCCTTCTGTTCCACAAAAAGGAAGACTTTTGCGCTCGTTACTAATAATAGTCTGCATGCAAAGCCGAAATCGATCTTGAAAATATATATGGACACGAAAGGCTTTCCGTGTATATGCTTATAGCGATTTGCGAGAAGATTGTGATTGTCGGCCTTTCTTATCCAGAGTAAAATCATCCTTCGACGCTCGACGCCAAATGTTCTGAATTTTCTGGCTGCCACAAATTTTGAATTCCTTACTCTGGGATTTCAATATCCCAGATTAAGGCTATAATTTGCTTTTTTAAGCTTTAAAATGTGGAAAATGCAACGCTGTACTTCGGTTTGACACTCTTTTTGCGTCGAACCATTTGTGAATAAAAATTTCATAATTCGAAATACTAGGAAATAAAAATGTTTTTCTGCGAAGAGGTATTCACAGTTGTTAGCACGGTTAGTAGCAACGTATCGAGCCACTGAGAAACTTGATAGCTGAGCAATTTGTCTGCCGTTTAATTCGGATGTGCTTGAATTCCCAAGTTTTTCGTTTCTTGTGCACAAGACAAACACGTCTCGCTTAATCAGCTGTTCCAAATAAACTATTTGACAAATCGATTTGAAATTTATGCTGCGTACGCACGAAGTTGCTAACAAGAATGTTTCTTGATTGCTGGCAATGTCGTTCATCTACTAACCATCGAAGTTTTCGAAAGTCTTATCAAAAGAGTTATTCATCTGTTTAATTGTGTTGTTGTTGCTTTACTTGAAAAGATGAAATTCCACTGTGGAGGCGGTTACGAATGCACCCACCTAGGGAATTGCCAAACTGACCAGAAAAAAGTTCGAAAAATTTGTTCGAAATTTATAAAGAGCAGTCATTATCGTTTTAAGATTTACCAAATATTGCGTAAAAATGATCCAAATCATCAAACACCAAACCATTTTGAAGAATAAAGCACTAAGCACTTTCCACTTTTAAACTGAATAGATAGATATCTTATTTCAGGGCGAGCACAGGTTTCTTGTTTGTTGAATTTTTGAAAACGTTACAGTTTTCATATCCAATAGCTACTACTACTAGTTACTACTAGTGTGTGTGTGTGTGTGTGTGTGTTTGTGTAAGTGAAATGATTTTCCTTAATTTACTGCACAACAGCGATGACCCATATTCGTTGAGATATTTTCAGCTATTATGCTGAGATATGCTCGAGTACTTCAGCACAGTTTCACTGAAGTAATCTATATAGCCAGCGCCTCCCCTCCTTTTGCTGTTCCACATAAAGTTTAATATGATTTCTGCTTACGTTGCCATCCCATCCAGCACTTCAGTCAACAATCTTGTTAAAGGTAAAATGAAATGGTTACATCCCTACGAAAACGGAAGAATAGACGAAAACGCAACAACGACAACAAAATAAAGGAAAGGAAGAAAAAGAGAAGAATTTATAACAAAATATTTGCTCGATTTATTTAAATCTTAATCAAAACGAATAAAAAAAATTGGAGAATGAAAATATTTAATGAAAAGAAGGAGAAAAAGAAAAAAGCAACCAATAAATGCTTCTAATTAAAGTCATACGAATTATTTTCATTCCCATGCAGCCAGAGAGTTACATGGGTTATCATCGTTTCTTATCCACACAGCAGACCGCCAGACAGAGACAAACCATCGTTTATAGGGTCGAGCACAATTGCAAACAAACATTAATAATGGGTAACCAATAGTTGAGACTCATAATCTGTATCATGGGCTACTAACACCACAGCAGTAAGTAAGACTAGTAAGTAAGAGCAACAACAACATTTGTAAAACAACATTACGCTAATTACAGCCAAATGGCACCGACACTAAATTATGCTTTTACACACTCGCTCCCCCGCATAAAACACAAACACGTAAAGTTCAACTTTCCATAACCATTAACATAAACTCTAAACATGAAATTAGGTTATTAACGCAAAATAAATGGTCGCATTAATAATTTGCGGATTTGAACGAACACGTACATACGAGACTTACCAAAAAAACTGAAGGCTTTATAGCTTATTATAAAGCGCTGGGCATAATTTAATAGAATGCATATATATATACATATATATATATATATATATATATATATATATATATATATATATATTTATATATAT
>CCAG010007001.1:0-64939 GCA_001077435.1 Glossina morsitans morsitans | reverse complement strand
TATATATATATATATATAAATGTATATATAAATGTATATATATATATAAATGAATGAAATTAAATATTAAAAACATTTTCACAAGGAATTTTTTCACATTAAACCACTAACTAACTTGACGGTAAAATAGTATTAATTTCCATTCGGTTATTCCACTAATTGCGAACTTTAAGAGAAATCCGGCAATTTTTAGCTCTCTTATCGGTCACTCTTTTGCGGTGGCTTTATGTTATTTTATTTTACCTCTGAGATACGTAGTTTAATAAGAATTTATAATCAAGACAGAGATTATTTACTTATCGCCTTGCTTTAGAGAAAAGAAACAAATTTTTGCACAAATGTCAGACGAGCACTAGCAACTAGGACTATCACTATCGTTAATTTAATAATTTCATTCACATTCACTTTCGCAAGCACTTTATTTACCTTACCTTCGTCTTGAAGATAACTTTCCGCGTAAAAAGCTCTTTCTTTATGGAATTTAGAATGTAAGTTAAGCCTAATCCCAGCTTCATTATTTCGTCTCGGACCTATGACGGGGGCATGTATCTATTTCCAAACGTTGGCTTATCGGTTATGAAATTCATTATCAATGCTCCTTGTCTTACTTTGCAACGCAATACCGTCGTAAAATTTAGATGGATCCATACCTTCTTCTAATGCATCGCTTAAAACGATACGCGTTTCGTTAAACTTCGAAAACGGCTGAGCTAATGAATACCCTTAGAAGAGCTTTGTTCATCTTTTTTAGTGCAAAGTTTGCAACTAAAAGATCGCATCTTACTAAAATGGAACCAATATTCCCGTGCCCAAGTTGCCATCTGGCGAGCACGAGAGCAGAACAAAAATTGTTGATGTTTAATATATTCTGCATTAACGGGGCGGCGCATCGGACAGTTTATTCGGCAATTTGCTGATTGTCAATGACACTTGGATCTACTAGGAACTGCCGCAGACAGTGAATTTACTTTACGAATGGCGACTTCTCAGTCAGTCATACAGAAATACTATATTTATTCTGCACATTGACAAAATGAATTCACCCGTGACCGTTGTCACAAAAAAGGAAAGCTTTGTATTAAAATAATGCGAAGAAGTAAAAGGGTTTATCGACAAATGCATTTCACTACGTTTACCCTCTTGCTGGGGCACGTCACGGTCTTCAATGAGTCTTTCAATGCAACTCGATACATGGTTGCCACTTTAATTCGTATCTTGTTTTTAAAATTTTGAACAGATCCTAGTAAACCTACACCCATTTTTTGAAATAAAGTTAATCACAAAAAAAAAAGAAAAAAATCGGTTGATTAAATATGAACGAAAAGAATCGCCGGTGTTTACAAATATTGATTTTAAAAAAATGTTATCGACTTTAGTGAAAAATTTTCGAAAAAGACTGTCAAAAATCGGCTGCCAAATTCGTCGGTGAACCGATCAAAAGATCCTAACAGCCTTCATGAAGCATGTTCTTATGAACGTGCAATTGATATATGAAGCCAATCAGTTGAAAATTGACTTTGATGAGAGGCCAGCTCGAAAATCATAGTTTCAAGAGAAACGTAATTTTATGCAGTAACTGCGTTCTGTTAAGCAAATATATTCCAGATAAAGCGTTTGACCTGCCATAAAATAAAGTGTTTTTTATATACTTCTTGAATATTTACAAATCACTTAAGTCACTGAAAGAGTTCTAAAAAAGAAAAAATGTACGACCTAAGTATATGTTTGATTAAAATTTTTCGAACCATTTAAACCATAAAATCGCTTAACCAAACTAATGTTGAATTGTTTGAATGTTACCATGCACCCATATTGGTGAAGACCAATGAGTAAAATGCACTATTTCTCCTGAACAATGCGCACGGAATGTGCTTAGGAGCTGCAGAGATTTTTTAGATTTTTTAAGATCATGGTATTTAAAGTTTATTGTGTATGAACGAGTAAACACATAATGCCAAGAAAACACTCCTCGAAATGTAGTAAGGCCTAGCGGATTTATGGTTTCTAATAATCCTGCAGAGAATTTTCTATGGTTCTTCATTGTCGTACATATATGAATAATAAGTATGTTGTATTAAGTCGGTTCCGCAAAATACAAATCGTGACCCTAGGGATATGGTCGGGTCCGCTATCAAAGTTGCTGGTTGTTCCAGTTCCATTCATGACCCCTTCAGTTGTCGCAGGGCGCCCATTTTTCACCACCCTTCATAATGCGATGAAAAAGCCCCTTGACATTGAAGAAGCCATTCTCGAATTCACTTCAAGGGATCTCCATTTCCTTACTTCTGATTAGCTCCCATTCTCGCTTAATGTATGAAACCAAAAGTTTTTCAACTCCTTCATTGGTCATTCTCAGGTTAAACTTCGTCGCGGCGTATAAACAATATTTCTTAGCGCAGCGGATGGCCTACAAGAAAGAATCCGAACTACTACGAAGTAAGTAAATTGTTGCGCTAACTTACTTGATTCGGCTTTGGTCTACGATTGTCTCCCTTTTCGGACTTTGTGCAAAACTGCTTATCTCCTCTAAATTTTCCCATACTTTCCATGCTTTCCACTTTCAAATCCAGCATTCTTCTGTACTGATATCTCTTCTTACCCATCACCTCATGTGAAGGTCGTTCCCTAAAAAGTTTCTCAAATGTAAAGACAGTAGACAACTTAACCTATAAGAGTAGGTCGATCAATAATCTTCAGGTTTCTTTCGTTCTTAAAGAAGACAATGTTGCGCCGAATTTTCGAGAATAAAGCTTTTCTTGCTTTTTCCCGGAAACTAATGATCGATGTATTATTTTCATAACACAGGTTAACGATTATGGTGTAAAAGTTCTTATAGAACCTTGATAAAACATTTAATAATGAGAGCCACAGCCTTCAGATGTTTAGTCACCGTCCGTTTATTAGAAATATATGGATGCATCGAAAAAGTATTAAGCCTTAAGGGGAAGAATGTGATATGTTCACTTTATTCACACGCATACGATAATGATTTTCAAACTAACTTAAGCTGTTTCGTTTCTAAGGCTTGATAATTTTTAGACTACTTATTATGTATTGTATATTGAGGCATCAAAACTGCAGACAACAGACTGAAGGTAATATCGTATGTAATGTTACACAGCAGTATCTATTATCTACAAGTTTCATTCGCGACAACCCAATCGTTTATTAATTTTCGAAGGCTTGCAAGCGGACTTCTGGTCTTCAGTGTTTGGCACAAAAATCATTAAAAAATTTGAGGAAAAATTGTTTTACGTTTTCTTTACATATAAAATATTTTACGTTCCCTTTCGCCGTTTCGGGTAATATCTGGTAAAAGCATTTGTTTGCGTGCGTCTCGAGTCGTGAACGTGTGTTTGATTGCATTTAAGTGTCTTGAAGAACATTAATTTTCTACTCAATTAAATTAAGTTTCAACCACATTTGTTTACATGAAAATCTACAAAACTAATTGTGTGTACAATACGCACACACATACTCGAAACTCGAAACTTGAAACTCGAAACATAACAACCCTTACAGAAATGATTAGATATACGTGAAAAAGGAAATGAAGGCTTCACACACTTAAACGGGACGGAAAAGTAACAACATTTTCAAGGAAACTTAATAACAATTTGAGACAACGGCAACTAAAGAGAGAGTTAAGAAATGAGACGTAAATTTTCTTTTCATTTCTTATTGTGTCTTTTAAAGAATTGTGTTTCCCGCCCGTAATATACGAGTGAGTGTACGGTGTCTGTAATAGTGGTTACTGTTGCGAGAATGTAATCAAACAAATTTTATTCTTTTAATTACAAACATTTGGCAGATGTTTACAAAAATAAAATTTATATAAAATATGGCAACAGGATACAAACACGCACACGACATTAGGTGAAAAGAAGAGGGCGGCGGTGATGGTTGTTGCTTCGGCACACAAATTACTTTATTTTATATTCTCTCACACTTAAGCAAACACTGAGGAGTTGCTTTTTGCAAAGCACAGCACAGCATAGCACAACACAACACGAGACATACATTTACACATTTAATATGACTTTGTGAGAAGAAGGAAAGAGAAGAGATAAATTATTTGAAACGAAGAAAACTTTTTCTCACAACACTTAAGGATTTGCCCACGTATCCTGCCTTATAGTCTTATAGTTTTACGGCAGATGCATGAAATGTGTTAAGGCATTGAGTGTAAACATGTGTATGCATGAGTTTATAGAATAAAGTGTAAATAAATGTGCTTTTAATTTTGGTAATTTCTTCTTGTATTTCACACACGCAGAGAATTGCAAAAATTCACATTCAGTTTTGTTCCGAGACTCAGATCTTACAGAATTCTCCATATATATATATATATATATATATATACATATATATACATATATACATTTGTTAATTTTTTTTTTTTTTTGTGTCTTTTTTGCAAGAATATGATACAACACTTTAGAGGCTGCCTGCTCGACTAGTAGCCGATTTGCTGTTGCTTGTTGGCTGCTTGGCTGAGTCTCTGCTTAACTCAGTGTGTAATTTTTGTTAAGTACAAGCACACAAATTCTTAAAACTAGGTCAAAAAATTCTGTAATTAACTCATTTTGTTAGTACTGTTCCGTCTTTTTTATATGTTGTGTGCCAAAATACAATGTTTTACCATGCAGGACCGAAACTACATTGCTGGTATGCAATCCGATAAAAGTGAACAGAAGAAAGAGACGAGAAGAAACGAACGCTTAACGTACATGCATACTGAACGTAGGCCAGCTGTGACTATGTATGCTTGATGAGGGATTTTTCCCTCAGTTTTTTTTTTTTTTGTTTTGTCTTTTTTTCTTTCTTTCTTTCTTTTTTTTTTTTTTTTTTGCTATGAAAATGTGTTTCTCTCTTGGTCCTATTTCAGTCTTGTGATTTTATTTTCGGTCCCTTCATATTATACTTTATTGTTTGGCTTCTTCGGCCTACGTATAAAACCCTTTTATTGGAGTCTATTGTGCGAGCATCCATGCGTGCCAGCATATATGTGTCGGTGTGTATGCATGCATCTATGTGTCATTAAACTCTGAAATTGCAGTTTAAGCAATTAAACTACAGTATAATTTTGTTTTTTATTTTATTTCTATCAACATTACAGCTTGCACTACTGTCACAAGTTGCAGCTCGAAGTTGTTATAGTAACAGTTTGTACGTGTGAGAAATTTCCAAAAAAAAAAATTAGCTTTTTTCTCCATTCTATGCTTTGAGAGATGATGAAAGGTTGGTTCATAAATGTATCGTATGCAAGTTGAGTATAACTTCTGGTTGCAGGTTTTAATTCATTTTTATACGTAAAATAATTTTTCATTTCATTTTTATATAAAATATAATTGTTTTTTCAATTCCATTGTACACGACACAGGCATCAGAGATTTACTAAAGCGAAACTCTATGCATTCTATGCACACTATCCGTCTGTCTGTCCTTTTAATTTCAAAACTTTGACTATCTGACTGTAAACATTCAGATAGAAAGGTGAAATTTTCCGAATAAAATTTTGGTAGCGTTACACAGACGAACATAGTCTCGATCTATATGAAGAAAGTAAACTTAAAGGAACTGAAAGAAGAAATGAAAAGAGTTCACTTTACTTTTGTTAATGGCTTACGAAACATCAAATGAAAATTTCATTCGAATGTATAAAAATTATTCTTGCCACACCCACAAATTATTGGAAATGTCCTTACAATTAAAGACCAAGTTTGACTTAATTTGAATGCTTTGTCTCTCTCTCCCTCCACTATCTCGTAGATTTGACTAAAAACCCGTGAGTAGAGGTTCTACCGATCGGTCTACGGACAAAACCCACACAACCACAAACACTAAAATGTGCCCCCTTTGACAAACTTAAATCTTTTACCTGTTTATAATTTTGAAAATGGTAGGTACCAATAAATCGCTTTCAAAAAAGAGATGTTTAACATTTGTGTGCTTTCTTCTCTCAACATTGCTCAGTTTTGTGTGAGAAACATTAATTTAAGGAACCTTTGCATCCATTTTAAAATGCAATTTGTTCCTTTTTGTAATTTTTTATTTCAAAGGTTTTCTCTGTCATTTGCTAATTTGTTAAGCTCAGGTATTGAATGAAGAATGAACAAAATTCTGTATAAATTTTCCCTTATCTCAAATGAATTGAGTTTAAAGCAAGTAAGAAAATTATATTCGGTCGTGACCGAATATTTTATACTCATGACCGTGATCATGAAAAAAAATGAAAAGAAAGAAGAAGAAATTTTCATACTCTATAATATTGGATGCATGAGTGATCTTTGAAAAAAAAATGGAAAACAAATTTTTACTTGACTTAAGGTTACTGGCAATTTTGACTGTGTTTGGGTTGATTTTTGATGACCGCAACTCGCGCGGATGCTTTTTTCTGTTTTCGGAATAAAAGTGGAAATTAATGTATTGTATGTCTTGCGATTTATGATGGACAGATGGACAGAATGTGATGCTGAAGTTTACTCCTGAGCGTTGCAAACGTTTGACAAAATGACTATATCCCTCATCCATCGGTGATGAGTATAAAAACTATGAAAAGTATTTCATCACAAGTATTATTTTTCGCAAAAAACATGTATGCAAAGCGCCTTTCATGAAATAAGAAATTTTGTTTTACCCTAAAGATAAATTGTAGTTACATACCAATCATTTTTCAAGCAAATAATATTTAAATATTAAATGACACATCGTAGGCAAGATATAAAGTGCAAATATACCGAAAAAATTCCAGATATCATGAAAAGAATTTTAATAGTTTTGGTTTTTCATATCAACCAACAAGTCAACAAGCACGCGTCACGATGCATATAAAATTTTGATACGGCTTAAAAAATGCCAGTTCCCAATTTTACCTGGCTATATATACACAACTGCTTCTCTATTTACAAATAGACGCACGTGGTTACCGAGTACGTAAATGTTGCGACTACCAAGTCCGTGATGGCGGCAAATAATATGCTTCGGAATTGCTTGGAGAGACGGAAAGACGTGGAGAGAAAGCGGTAAGCAAAAGCAAGTGTCAGTTTGAGAAAAGCATGAAAGACAGGGATATTTTCTAAAAGAGCAATCCGCGGCAAAAATAGTATTACATGAAACGTATTGAAGTATCATTTTGATGGTAAAAGTTGCTTTAGGGTGTACAGCTTTCCCTCTCAACATTTGAATTTTTGTAATCTTTACAACTTGAATTGTCCGCAAACGAAGTTCTCTAATACGACTTTTCGACTTTCGCAACGTTCTTATCAATTTGTGTTGAATCTGCCCGTGTACCGCAAACGATGCTTCTCATTCTTTGACTATACGGCCAAGCTACGTAAATTGATCTTTACGGCCGTTCCTGATTTTTCCCCTTTCAAGGCGCACATACCCAAAAACAACTTAATCTTCCCTGCCACCTAGGTCCTCCTTCTCCTACATTTGGCTACTCTTGATCCCTGCCATGTATATATATTTAGAAAACAACCCCTGAGCGGCGAGACAATTAAAGAGGAAAAGTCTTTAGAACTTGACCGAAGCACTTTTTTTGTTTTATTTCATGTATACCGCAAGTGGCTCAAAAAATGTTCATTAGGCTGCGGTTCCTTTTCTTGTCCCCACTTCTTTTCAGTCATCACCGTCTTCCGGATATAGACGTAATGTCCAACGCGCTGGTTCACATTACAAAATCAAAAGAAAAACACGTCATCGTCTGTCCATTACATCATTTGCAAATATGCATCAATTCGCTATATACAGTTTCATTCACTTATTTAGCTATAAAACTGGCCATCGGTTGGTTTAGGTATTCGCTTAGTTGTCTCTTCCCCCAAGCGTTGGTCTCACCTTGTTCCTCAAAAAAAGTAATTTCTCAAATTGCAACAGACCTTCGACACATTTTTACCAAAAAAATTTCAAAGTCCGTGTGTTATCGGATTGCTCTGTTCATCGTAATGGTGCTTTTCTTGAAACTTAAAAAATCTCACAAAGGTCATCATATGGCTTCGATTAAAAATGAAACTAATCACACGTATCTCATTAAGTGGTCAATACTGAAAAATATTCTAATGAAATTTTACAAAGACTTAAGTTAGGGTGTCTAGGAAAAAAAATGCTTACCTCGACTTAAATAGAAAGGTCTTGCTGTCTTTTACCCACAGTATTGTCCTGCGAAAATTTTGAATCTACATTTATAAGAATAAAGAAAGTCGGACTCGAAAGCAAACATCATTAAAATTCTTTTAGATAAGAAAATGATATAATTGTCTGACATATTCAATCCATGCCTTTTGGAAAAAGCACAGAAAATAAAAAAATGCAAAGCATTTATTAAATCAAACAGCAAATCAAAGGCATTTTATTATACATATTTCAGAACCAACTACACTTGGAAGAAACTTTTATGGAAACTTCTTCTTACACTGTTTTAATTACCCGCAGTATGCACAAGAGAGCTAAACATTTACTTTCAAAATTAAGTTTTACGCTTACGCTTTCAGTATCGCTAGCAAGCAAGTCATGGTTGTCCATCCGTGCGTACAAAGAACTATTATGTCACCTCCGAATCTACCCCTTTTTAAAATCTTTTTGATGTTCTTTCCTTTCTATTATTTTCGGGTTGTTCTGACATAATTTAAGTAAAACTTTTATTGCTTTTTAAGTATCCTTAGAATTTAAACACAATTTGTTGGAAAGGATACGTTTGTATATATGCTTGTGCGTCGGAATGTTTACGCCTTTCTGTAAACATATTGTGAAATTATTTTATTGTCATAGATTTCTTTGCGTGGGACTTCGCCTGCACGCACAAACAAACCGATAGGACAGACATGCACATAAAATAACCTTTAGTGCAAATAAAATAAAATTAATGAACTGTAAGGGATTTCTTTGAATGAAATGAATGGAAATTTGAAAGATTTGCTTTGTGTTATAAAAACCGATGTTTACGTATATGCGTGCATATGTGTATAAACTGTTTGACTAGCTTATATGTTAAGAATGTGTTTAAAAAAATTTCTTAATATTTGAAGATTTTTTAAGACTTAAAATTGTTGTAAAATTTTTCGTCAAAAGGCATAGAGGTTTTGAAAAGTTTTTCTTTTTACAATCGTATGCCTTTTGGACAAATTCCAATTTTAATACACACACAATGCAATAAAGACCATTTACCAAATATCCCTGCCAGAATAATAATAATCCATTTAGATAAAGATTTTCGAAAAACAATATTTAGCCGCAATAAACTCCACAAACTTCTTACTCAAACTCACCACGGAAGGAGGGTGGCACGGTCTTTTTGTTAAAACCGAAAGAGACATTGCAGAGACGTTGTTATAAAGCAAGCATATATCAGATCAGTGTTAAATTGTCCCACTATACCTAACTGTCCGTCCGGTTGTAATTGAAAATAGGGTAAATCGGGCAAAGAACATACTGTCAATACTGCATAAGTGGAAAGGTCGCAAAAAATCTTATAATCTCTTACCTAATTCGTGCCTACTTACACTGCCTTATTAATAACCTACAACTAGTTAACTACAATCTACCTTTATAGGGTTTTCCAGATTTCGGGGTTTTTGGCCATTAGCAACACAGGTAGTAACAGACAGAACAGTGACATATCAACTTACATTATGGAGGCTTTCTTTCAGCGTTTCTACAAAAAGGGAAAAGTTTTGCTCCACCAAAATTTGATTTGTTTCGATTTCTTTTGTTGTGGATATTAAATGTTGTACCAAAAGTATAGCTTTCTCACTTGCTTTCGCAATAATTAAAATCTAAGTTTATTTCAATGTAAACGTACAGAAATTCTATAAATTTCTTAAGCCATATCTAAACGACTTTTTATGTTTTAAGTCCGATCGACCTTTTACTTAACTTTTCCGAAATCCCCTAAGTGCTCAGCCAGCTATAAGCATTAAGATTAAATGATTTGTTGTAAGCATTTGGCAAATTATCCTAATTAAATAAAATTATAAGGCGAATATATCCAACATACAGTAGGACTTGAGGTAGATCCATCTTTCATTACACCCATCGATTCAAAATAATTTTCTGAATCGATTTAGATTTGTCGTCCGCCTTGCTTCCTCGTCTTCAAACTGAAGGTAGCATTTTTTCAGATATTCTGATAAAATGTAGTACACTAACGTGTTTTTGCCCAAGGACGACTGCTATTGAGAATGGTTCGGACGACATCCCATATAACGCCTTATTTTAAATATCCGCTATATGAATAACCGTACGTTAGTGTAGAATATTTGATGGTCGGCCGTGGCCCACTTGTTTGTTAGGTTCAAATTTGCACAAGAAACGTGTTGGCAGCAGAGCCCCTTGTATTACAGATGTTTCGAGAGAATGGCTTCAAAAATAATTTTTCTTTTTATTACACAAGTATACTTAACAACAAGACTCTTGAATCTCAGAGTTCTATTATCTTTCTTTCTTTTCCAAAAAAAAAAAACCGACAAAACTTATCCTTTTTTAAGCAGTTATCCACCATAACCCCATGCACTATAAACTCAATCTAAATCTGTCTCTAACCTCAGTTATTTTTAATAATTTGTTCACAAAATTAAGTTAGCTCGACAGTTCTTCAGACAGTACACGTTTTCCGAAGAAAATTCAGTGAAATATGTCAGAATGTCCTGAGAAGAAGGATTAAAAATTTATGCTTCATAAATATGGATTTTTCTGGACTATGTGCGGGGAAGTGAAGCTAAACATTTACATTGCACCAGCCAATCATTGCCGACAGTCGACACAAATTTGCTATTTTCGAAATAAAACAATTAAATTTATGTTTGAAATTTTTTCCATGGTGGACTAGTAAACTAAGTAAGTAAATAATAGAAGCAGTTTTGCTATGAATCCATCCTGTTATTATATCTTTTACCTTTCAATCCTACATCAAGATTAATGAGTATATATGTAAATTGATAAAAAAACACACTGATATAAGAATGTAAACAAAACTCTTATGTATTTTCCTCCAGCTATTTACGGAACAGATTTATGCCTTAAGTACCGTACCTTTAAAAGTGTTTGTTTACGAAAATGTGTATATAAAGGAGATGTGCGTTATGTTTCTCTTTCCATCTTCTAAATCACTTGTGATGGAGTGCGCATTAAGTTTGCGCGGCTGTACGAGATGCACGTAAGGACTTAAATCAGATACAGGTTGTAGGATTATAAGAGATTCAGAATCATTGTCCGAATCGATGTAGGCTTATGTGTCTCTTCGACTGTCTGTCTATGCGTCCTTCCGTCTGTCTATCCGCCCTTCCATCTGTCTGCTTGTATTTCTATCTACTAATTCTTTTCTACGTATGGTTTATGTTCATTATATAGTCGAAGTGGAAGTTCGAGATATTTTGTCAAATAGTAGTATACTGCCATGGTTTGGGTTAAGCCCGAATTCCATTGAAAATAGATAGGGCTGGACCATTTTCTACTCACCATAAAACGCCTTATGTAGGGACAGTTGTTATATAAAAAATAAATACAATTTTCAAAATTTATCACCGATCACCGAAAGTAATAACATCTGTTAAGTGGATGGGCGACTATTTTTTTCACGAGTCCCATATAATCTTTCCTACGGGAAATAAACCTTTTCATGCTAAAACTGATCTAATTTTCATTTTGACATAAAAGGTAACTCTCACAAATTTGGATTACATAGATCTATTTTTTGATCTTAAGCCCGTATATGAGAGCTCGAGTGAAAAGAATCCCCAAAGTTTAATTTTTTCAATTTCATCAGGAAGATAAATGACGAATACTTTCAGATGAAATAATGCGCAGGATGTTTAATGGTTGGCCTTTCCTGGCTATAATGTGTTTACTTGTTCACTTCTGCTTTTCCTTTTTGCTAAGAACTTTAGGCTTAACAACTTGGTTAGATTTTTTATTTAATTCTTTGTGTGTGTATGTGCGTATGAGCGTGTTTTTCCTTGCTTTCTTGTTGTTTTCTATTTTCCCTTTCGCAAAGATTTAATGAATAGTAAGCCTTGTATATGTGCGTGCGTGTGTGGCTATGTGCATGTGTTTTCATAGGCCTCTGGTTGTTTTGATTGTTGCTTGGGTACGCATCTTTTCAACTTATCTTGATATGCTTACTAGTCAAGGCTCTTAAGGCGTTCTTCTACCGACTACAGAATTCTCTAGCGTTGTCATAGTAATTTATCGGGCTTATTGAAATGTAAAGAACTTTGTCTTGTATATCAAGTTAAGATACCGTCCGGTTGTAGTTAGTCATTGACGAGAGCCGGCTAAGGAAGGCTTTGTAGACATTTTGTGAATTTTCATAAATAATTCAACTAAAATCGTACAAAAACAATAACACCATAGACAATAACAGCTCTTACGTCGCTAACTCACACAACAACCAAAAGATTAAACATATTTTATAGCATTTACAATAGTATTAGAGTATAGTCATATAGTATTGCTCGGTTTGCCTTCTCCGCACACAAACACACGATTGCAGCTTACATATGTATATAGTAGAATGTTTTAAGCAAAGTTGTACTATATTGTTTTGTGCAGAATTAAGCATTTGTCCAGTCGCAGCTGCACACACACTTGTGTAAACAATAGAAAACTATATTTATTTAATTTTTCTTTTTCTGGTCGAGGAAATTGTTTCATTATTTACTTAGTTTTTGTGACTTCGACTGGGTGTACATGCATGGGTTTTAACCTTGTTATCTAATTACATGGCTTTTGTTTTTGTTTTTCGAAGAAAACTTTTCAGTATATGTTAGCTTTTGCAGGGGCGCAGAGAGTGTTGCTTCCATGCAGTTGCATTGGCGGCATTTTGAAATGTTCTCACGTTGCTCTGTATGTTAACAATTTTATTAAAAGTTTTTAGCAGAAATATAGGCACTTACACACACACACACACACACACACATATATATATATATATATATACATATATATATATATATATATATATATATATATATATACATAAATTTGAAAAATATTAACATTTAAACTATTATATAGTTTTATACGTTGGAGATATTTTAGTCATGTGTAAATGTATATAAATTTATTCTCTTGTATACAAGTCTACAGCACGACCCTGAAAGTACGAATGGATGTGTTTATATGTGCAAGAGCATGTATAAGCATTAATTTATTGTAAATTTCATGTATGAAAAGTTTTATTTGATATCCTTCTGCGTTATTTTCCCCACCCCTTGAGCATGCTAACTGCACGCACGACTTTTTGGTAAAACTCTATACAAATTATTATTTGTTGGAATTTACAATTGTTGTTATTGCTCTTGTTACCACTAAACATTCACAAAAGTCAAATGTAAGCATTTATTTTTCGTTTTTTTTTGTTAAATTTTTGTAATTTCATAAAATGTTTTGCACTTCTGTCCATGTCCTCATCATTGCACATCGTTCAGGGGATTGAGGAGCTGGGCCACCCTGTAACCACCATTTGCATTAAAACATTTTTAACACTGCTGCTTATTTTATAATTATGATCATATGGCAAACATATTAAAAAGTATTAAGCCTTTTGCTGATAACGTGGCCATAGCTTACATTTAAAGTACTCTTTAAAGGCTCAATACTTTTTATGCAAATGATTATTTCAGTTTTTATCTATATATGTATTTATGACAAAAAATAATGGACTCGCTGTTGAAAATTATAATTTTGGAGAGAATACAAACTTGCTTTGCAAGGAAATTCATGTTCTTTTTTTTCTTTTTAAATAATTGTGCGGTTTTTGTTAATCTGCTGGTAATTTGTAAGTGTTACATACATAATAAGAATTATTAAAAATTTGCGAAAAGGGAGCAAAATAATTTAATTAAATTAATGGAAATGTTTTTCAAATACATGAAAATCGTATCATTTAAGTGATATTTGAGCAACAAAGAGTTCAACGCGAAAACAAATTGTATAAGCATTGAAGCGAATGTATTTTATATCCCAAATTAGTTTCGCTTAAGAGATTCTGTGGTCTTCGGAGGGCGGAAGCATATATTCTTCAATTTCTTTTTTCTTTGGTACAATAAAAGGATTATTTTCTTTTTATACTTTTACTTACGTAAAAGAGCGAAACATTTTTTATAATTTTCATTTAAAAAAGTTGGAACTGCAGCTCTTATGATACGGTTTTCGGAGACCTCTTAAGAAAACTATACTCGCTTTAATTAAACTATAGATGGCTTTGGCTGAGTTGAAAAACTACTATATATGTTCTGTGGGTAGGCGAAGACATCCGGTGACTGAACGAAAAATGTAGAATTTAAAAAAAAATTGAAACTTGAATTTTTGCCAGAGAATTTAAATTCGAAGTAAAACGTTTATCTTTTAAAATAAATTGTGATCTAAGAAAACAAACCCATTCTGTCAATCAGGAGTCGATCCTATCTAAAAATTGCATTTTAGTTAAAATTAAAGTAAGTATTAAAGTTTGAATTGATGATAGATGGCAATTCACGGTTTGGTCTGAGTAACTTCAACCTTGAGGAAAATATTCTTGACATGCTGCAATGTTAAGCAAAGAAAAGAAAGAAATAAAATTTTGTTCCACTTTGGGAGAATTTTCTATACCGGCGACGACCTTTATCTTAAAAAAAAAAACACTGGAAGAAAATGAAATTTTATATTCTACAATATTGGGTGGGTGTGGTCAGTTTTTTCCATTTTTGTACAGCTACTATGTCATCGCTCACCGAAAATGCAATTTTTTATTGTTTTAGTTTATGAGTAATGACCGAAAATGTTATTTCTCTTTTTTGCTTTTGAAAAGAGAAGTATACTCCCTTTATTTCGTACTTTGGGCCTGTTCTTTGACTGATTCAACATTAATCTGTTTAAAAGAATCTCCAATGTGTTTGAAAAATTCGAACCGATGTGATAGTTTTTGCGCCCAGGAATATATTTACCACTGACGAATCAATACACAAGCAGGCAGACTGACGGACAAATTTGCTTAGATCGATTTAAAACTTGGTATTGACTAAGAGTCCTTATACCTTATGGGGCCTCAGCAAGACTTTTTCAGGTGTGACAAAAACTTTGAAAGATGAATACGCGCCTATCCTTTGGTAATGGGTATAATAAAGGAGAAATCCCTACTTTTGGAACTCAGCTTGAATTATTGCTAAAATTTATATACATATTTTACTTCAACCATACCTTATATCTTTTCTTGTTCGATTTTTATATTGAGCAAGTGATTCCTTGCTCTAGCTAAAAAGCAACAACAACCAAGAATTCAGCACAAATAATTTGTAGCTTGGGAAATATTAAAAAATGGCAGCACCAGGATCATGCTAGCGAGACATTGTGAATTTAAGGGGCTTTAAGGCACGCAATATAACTGATGCAAGATTGATTTAGAAGAAATAAAAAAAATCGCTTGAGCTAAATTCTTTTTCCTAGTACACTTCGTGATATTTTTAAAAATATTTTTGGCAAGCTTTTAAAAGAAATAGTTCCTCTTCGGTCTAAAAAAAACAGAGTGATATTAATAAAAAGTTTTTGCATTAATTTACCGAAAAAGTACAACGAGGTTAACTGGATAATGATGTTTTGAAAATTGCTCGGGTTATGCTGCCAAGCAGCTTTGAAGAATCCTGTTTCAACATCAACTTCTCTACAATTTTGATTTGAATTAGGAGACGTGTTTTCATTGCAATAACTTTCTTAATGTTTTTCTTCATTAGCCCGCAATCTCAGCGCCCTAGTAATCCCGTTCAAATAATCCGTTTGATTTCACGGTTTCTCGTAGATTTTGTGCTAGAAAATGCAATTTTTCCTCGATTACTCAAAGTGAACATCGCAAGTTAGGAAAATGGACTATGTCGTTGAATGGTCGATAACTCAACCTCTAAAACTTTACTCCAAATTCCAATTTCTTGACATAAACTTTGAAAGCGTTCCAATCCCAAAGTTACTGTGACATATTACAGTCTGGAAGTGCCTTCAAGTAAGCAAATGCAGTGCGTAAAGTTGTCTGTGCATTAGGAAAGTTAGAAGCTAGACTGAAACTTTAAGCAAGCATCCATTTTACACAAGGATCACTTTCGGAACGCATGCCAAAAAGACCGAAATTTCACAAAAAAAATGTTTATCATGTATTGAAATCTTTTCCAGGTATTCCAAAAGGTTCAAAGTCTCCACTAATTTAAAAAACAAAAAAGCATTCTTTCCAAGATGACAGTGGTATTTCACCTTAGATATCGCAAGGATATGTTCATCAGTTATCGGTTTGCCTTTGTCTCCTTCTAAATTGTGCTTCGATGTGAAAAGAAGAACAAATGACCGCCAATAAGGATAAGGGTAGGTTTGCTTTCCATGTTCCCAAATCCAGAATATATAAAACTCCAAAAGCGACTTTTGACATATAAATCTAAGAATTTATAACATTTGATGAGTCCAGTAACCAAAAAATAAGTTTGTGCTGCTGCAATCAATTCCTAAAGCAAAAGAGAGAAACAGCTCTCAAATAAATTGCACGTGCCTTAGGTTAGGTGGTTAATCCTCGCAATTTTTAAAATGTTGTTTTTTATAACTTTTAAAATAATAATAAAGTTCTCCAACTTACCTCGGAAATCCATCAAAATTGCTTAACTTTTCATAAAAATTCCTTAAATCCTCCTTAAAGCATTTATTTCAACACGAATTTCGAATTTGTTTTCTTTTTGTTCTGTTCTTTGCACACGTAACGAAGGTTCCTTTAGAGTTCATTTTTAGTTTTGCACATGCTATGACGTTGCTTTTTAAGGCATGCAATTACTACACGATTGCAAGCATTATCATTTTGCGATTGCATTTGAACATCTACTAGCGCGCAAAAGTTTATATATAAAGGATATTTAGTGCGAGGCTTAAGAGATCTGTAAAGGTTTTCGCTTTCGGAAATCCTAAAACCGAAATGAAACATGCATTACTGCCAGACGAAATCTGGTTTGATTACCTTTAAACGAATTCAGTCTACAGGTCGAGTTCCCATAACCGAATCGAAAACAAGAACACTTGACTAAATTCTATCGACTCTCGACCTGTATATACCGACCTACAAACCAAACCCTAATGCCTAATATACTTAGACATGATTCAAATTAGGTCTTCTAGTACTTTGTTAAAATGATTTAATTTGGCTAATATTTTAGGAGGGGGCACTTAACAGTTTACACGTAGTTTCGTAAAAATTACGGCATAAAAATTATTCTGTTCAGCCTAATAACGCGCCTACAATTACCACCGAAAAGAGCTTGCACTCTTTAAATGTATGCTTAAATGATGGATAGCTAAGACTCTTTGTAGCCTTCTAAATAGAATTTTCTTCTTTTTTTGTTTTAATGAGTTCTTTCGTACATCTGCGTTTCTTTGTCTATGTATTGTCTGTCGCTTAAAAAATTCCCTCTATCTTTCTGTCTCTCTCAATTATGTATGTAAAAACTGTTAGACAAAATTGTAGATTTTTTTTTTATTTTTTTTTTTTTGTGTAAGTTTGCGTTTATGTGACACGTTTTCCTTTGCGAATTATCTTAATTAAAGTTCAGCCAACTTTTGCTTTGTGCTTTTTGTCTCTATAAGAGAAAAAGTAAAAAAAAATTCACTACCAACAAATGTCGTTTGTTTTAAACAAGTGTATGGGTTGCCTTCCACAACAAACATTGTTATGGTTTTGAAAAACAGACATCGAAACAAAGTAATATTAGTTACAGTTCACTGTATCTGCAGCAGTTGCGTTACATTATTTTGCTGCTTTTTTCTTGCTTTTTTGGAAACATTGGAAAGAGAAAAGCCATAATTATTTTCTTTCCCTCTTTGTTTCATTCAAATATTTGAAGTAGAGATCCTGTGAGTTAGTTATATACGATATCATTGCATTGCCATTGCTGGTGGGCCAACTGTCCTTCCTTCGGCTCACGCAAGAGTTGACAATATAAAACACTTGATACTTAGTTCCCTACAGATTTCCTCTGAAACTTAATCAGATCAGCCAACAAAACCTTAGGCAACCAAATTCCTGAAACTTAGCTAAGTTAAGCTGGAAAATCTTAAGCAAACAAACACTTGCAAAAAAATGAATTCTACCTGCGAATATGCCATAACACTTAAGGAAGAACCTTTCCAATTTTCATTTACCTGATGGATGGTGCGTGTCCAAGATTCGCTCAAAGACGAAATTTTTTTTTTTTTTTAATTGTTCTTTAATCACATCCAAGACCATCTATCGGCAGAATTATTGAGAAATGGAAAACTTGAAGGAAAGAAATTTGTGTAATAATTACCTTCCAGGAGATATTTAACTGAAAAGAAAAGCAAAACAAACGAAAAACAAGAAAATGAAAATTAAAAATGAAACAGAATGTAAAATCAATAAAAATGTTCAAAATTAAATTTCGTAACGAATAGAAAGAAAATTGAAAGATTTACAAAAATATATAAATAGATTCAATAAAACAAAAGTAAAATTAAGTTTAGTTTTTCTCTTTTGACAGAGTACGATGGTTAAAGGGTAACCGATCAATCCTCTCGGGAATTAGAAAATAAATCAAAATTCTTTTCATAGATGTTGAAGCTGCTACCTGAAACATCTTTACATTGGGTTACCATCATTTTCAGAATAATATCTTTCGAATTCTTTCATTTTTCAATCACTTTGATTTGTCATCTATTCAACAAAGTTTATGTAATCTTGAAAGATTCAGGATCCAGGAACACGTCTTTTGATTTACGAAAAGAGTAAGACAGAGAGTCACAAACTTCTAGAACTAGTCGCCAAAGCATATTGCATATGGATTCAGGATAACGCAGCTAAAGTGAATACTATAAGCTATAGTATCTCTGTTTGTCCTGACGCCTTCCTTTCTACAGGAGCCAGGGCATAATAGAAGTAAGGCATAATAGAAGTAAGTCATCATGGGAGAAGAAAATAAAAAGGAACACAAATGAAAACATTATAGCCTAGTGACGCCGAGCATTGCGTACCCTACACCACTTCGCTTATTACAGTTATTTACTTCTTTTGGCTATAATACACTACAAAGTACACATTATTTTCATGCAAAGCCATAAATTGCATGAAAGTCCCCATATTGGAAGGTTAGATTTTGTCTCCATATAAGAGTTTGCGTTGCGTGATAGCGGTGTCCAAAAATTTAAACTTGTACGATCTCGATTCGCCATTGTTTAATTTTTTTTTTTTTTTACTGAAACGCTCCTATGAATTATTAAGATATCATGAGATATCTTATATGGAGTGAGGGAAGAAATAGGCCTATGTCGCTAAAATGAAGTCCACTTAATTTTTTTATTTAATTACTATCACGGGCAAATTTTCACCACAAAAAAATTAGCAATTAGTCCTTTTTGGCATATAAGGACTTCCGTTTCATGAGAATCTTTAATGCGGTGGTATCCAAAAAATTGTTGGTCCAAATTCGGTTAGGTAAATTTCTTTGTCAATTTACTTTTATAAGCCAATTTTCACCATGAAATATTGGAAATTCGACCTGTTCACCATATAAAGCTTTAGTTTCTGTAGGAACGATTATTTGAGAGGGAGTTCATAAAGCTTCCCCAGCCAGTCCAAAGTTTTCAGACCAATTTCGAATGCCGAAATACTAATATTTTTCTCGAGAAATTTTGCAAATTGCAATATTTTCACATATAACGAATTTTCAGAATAGGACATTATATGGGGAGCGGTCCGAAGAATTTTCAATAGCGTTCGTCCTTGGGCCAATTTACGTCAGCGTACCAAATTTCTTCAAAATATCTCACAAGTTACGACGTATAGCTTGAACATAAAAATACAGGGACAGACATCGGACGGCCCGAAGGACAGTTAGGCGGGTAGACAGGCTTAGATCGACTTCGAAAATGATTTCTAATCGATCGGTATAATAAAAGGTGCGTCTATCTTAAGCCCTTCTGGGTGTTACATACGTCCGCACTAACTTAATATACCCCGTACCACAAGTGGTGTGGGATATAACATGGAGAGAGGCAAAAAGATGTCTTTATTGAATTAAATAAAGTTTTTAAAAACGCACTGAGCGGTTATGAAAGATGGTAGTTTGCAATGAGCTCAATGCGACTTGTACGTCGTTCTTGAGCTACGTTCTTGCCATTAAATGGTTTATAAACTACACGTATTTTTGATTTAAGATGACCGATGGCTTGTGTTCGTGCGCTAAGAAAGCTAATGACATGCACAGAATGAATGAAAAAAATTTGCGCAGAGTCTTGAAGGTGGACCGAAGAATGTATACCAAATTAGGAAGCACCGAATAAATTCGTCCTAATGCTCAATCCGTTCTGCACCCAAAATGAACGGTTAATCCAAGTTGTATGTATGTATTACTTTAATTTGATGGATGTCAAGAGCTCACCCCAAGGCAGACCTTACCGTTTTGTATTCTTCCCATTTACGAATTCTTCTCTTCATCCATTCAATTATCACAATTGCAATTTAAAATTCTTACTAGCGTTGCTTGCGCTAGTGGGGCTACGTTAAGAGCACCTGATATATCCTTAGCTTTTTACATTCTTTTAATGAAAAAAATTGTTATTTTAAGAACAAATTCTTCTTCGACCATTAGTTTCAACGCTAGATGGGGGCACATACTTTTTGTTTTCCGTAAAATACATTTAAAAAAAAAAAAAAAAGGAGAAGTTCTAGTTTTTAATAAAGTTGTCATTTATATATAGAACAGAATGAATTTTATTAAATATCGAAAAGTTTCTGTTTTTATTTTACGTATAACCGACACAAAGCAGGAGCAAAGAATAAATACGACATTTATATCAATAAATAATTCAAAAGAAGAAGAAAGAAAGAGAAGAAAACAAATTCCAGGAAACTTTGCATTTGCTTATGTAGTTGTGCTTCTACGCAATAAATGAACCAGAAATATGAAATCAGGCAATGGCACTACAACAACAACAACAACGACAACGACAATAACTATTGCATACACTTGCATGGGAATAACAGTAATACCAAAGTAAGCAGAGGAAAAAAAAAAGAAGAAAATTTCCTTTTCTGTTGAATAATAAAAAGTAAAAAGTTTTTCCTCTGACTTTGTAATGAAATTGTTTTTCAAACTAGAGGAAAAGGTTTTATAAACTAAGTATATTTTAAAGTCTATTAAGTTGTCTTCCAAATTAATTACTAAATAAACTTAAATTGTCAGCACAACTTCTTTTTTACGCTAACATATCATATTTTGGCTTAACCCGGAACATTTACTAAGCATTGCTCCTATGGATAGCCCCAATTAATCGACAAGATGTACCTTTACGTTTCCATTCTCTTTGTAAGATCGAAATGAATCAAAAACTCCATGAACATTGTTTCCTAATAAACGTGAGATTTTGGTGTCGACTACCGCTGAGACTCACGAAATCCAAATTAAATGCTGCTACTAAGTTATATGTCGTTGGGTCAAATCTAAAGATCAAGGTAAAAACAAGTACTGCTTATTGAACACATAAATCTTTAGAAGATAGAGAATTGTCACTTTGGTCTGGGGAAAACCCGAACATTCAAATATATCCTATTAAAGAGCCATAACCATTCAGAAGTTACTCCATTCCTGATTATATTCGCTGATAGATTACATTTCGCTAAAAGCGCGGCTGGCCGAATTTGGGCGAGCAAATACTCGCGTTTAAACATACAAGTTCATAGTGAAAGCAATCTGCGCCAGAATGACGCATTGGAGATTAGGACCGATAACTATTCTCATCTTAATCTTGTTCTTTGAAAAAAGTGTGTGTGCAATTATGCTTGCAATTATTGTATGCTACCGGGACATTGTACTGTTAGCGTACATTAAACTTGTTTGAATGTCAGGACCGCTTAGAACGACATTAGATAATACAATTGTTTTCTAAATCAATGTAAGCTACTCTGTCCATCTGACTGATCCATATAGGTCTGCACATTTTCGTTTTCAGTCTATAACTTGTCATGTAGAGAAAGATAGTTGATGGCCGGAACCTGGGTGTTAGAATAGGAAAGTATTATGGCTTTAACGAGCGAGCCTGTACCGTGTTGAGCATTGAACGCTGGTATGCCAACCTGATAATCGAGTGCTTTAACTAAATACTTAAATGCTAAATTGATAAAAGAACTGACGTTAACCCTGCTGAATATGGATTGGGTTGGATCATTTTTACGAACGGTCCCCCTAAAAAGTGTTGTTCGTTACTATTTCTTAACATTAACTTCCTTCCATCCCATCTCAACGTTCTTGTAAAAAACACACGTTTATCATGACAATAAGGTTTGATAATAAAAATTGATACGAAATAGCGATCTGACAAATACACTCATTAGCGTGAGTTGGGCATTGATATAGGTCTATTTCGGAGTCTTCTCAACGCACATAGCAGAAGATTGGTTTTGAGGCGGGTAAGTGTAGCGTAGTAGGGTGTTTAATAATCAAATTTGCCTTGTTTTAACCTGTTCTATTTGTTAAGAATGCTATTGAACCGAAGGTTCGACGCCGAGAATGATTTTCCAGTAAAATTGATAATAGTTTCAAATAGTTTTGTTTTCAGTTTTTCGTCAATAAATTTTTATTTCAACTTAAAATAAAAATCAAATTTTTCATAATAATTTTCTTAACGACTTTTTTCACTAAATTCATTTACGATGGCGCAAAATTTTCTGTACATGTTGGAAGTCGTGGTCGACGATCTTTTGGTAACGCGGCCAAATTATTGCGCGCCTGAAGAGTACCCCACGTGCTGTGAAATCTCATTTAGGAATAGTGTTTTCTTATCAATATGCGATCGTGAATTTGGCCAATGCGTTGATCCGACTGCGCCGAAATGTGGCAAATGCTGTTTGTTCTCATTGGATGCACCTGTTAGTGACGCGGACAAAATGCTTGTACATATATACAAGAAGAAAACGAACAAGTGCAAGTTTTTGGTAGGTTGCACAGACATGCCAATCAAGGGACTCTTCGACAAAGTTATGGAGAACTTCAACGTTGAGAATCCCAATTGGGAGGAAACGACCAAGAAACACATCTCCAATATACCGCACCCGCTAGAGCCAAAGCCATCTCAAATAGTTGATAACGATTGTGACGATGATTCAGTGGGACGGCGTGAACAGATGTGTCCAACATCGGAGATGAACAAACGTTTGTTGCCCATTTTCAACTTGAAAGGGGCTCAGACAGGCAATGTTGTTTTGATTATACGACTGGTGGCCAATGGTCCAGCTATTGTGTCTTATTTTCCATTTGCGCGAATATGTCAGGCAGGCTGTGGAGCAAAACCACCTATTTGTGGTCCAAAAGATCGCACCAAATCATGCCCAGATAATGACAAAGATAAATGTGCTGGAGTTGATGACATTTTGCCACAAATTGGTAGATGTTGTGGTGGAAATGATAGCGCTTTCGGTGCTAGTGGTACGTCGAATATAGACGCTACAAGCAGTGCTAAAGAAGTTGCCAGTAAAGAAGGTAGCAGCAAGCAAGACGACACCGGCAGCGCCGCTCTCACTTACGGCAATAAGTCCGCTTGTGGCGGTCGCAAAGTTTATCGAAACTTTAAAGATCCCGACAATGGTTGTATTCCACTAGAGGATCCCTGCAAGAAACAGGAAAAGAAATTGCGATGCTTGCGTTATTTTGCTTGTAACGCTGACAAAGGTTGTCCATGCGATAACGTAGAAGATGATTGCGAACGCGGCAAGCAAAAGCACCAGGCCTGCAAACCACCTAAATGCGGCTGTCCTGAGTCTATTAAAGACAGCTGTGACGACAGTAAAGGGAAAGATGTCAGCAAATCGCAGACCTATTCTTGCGATAAATGCACGGATGAATGCGAAACCGCTTCTGGAGATGAGCGTTTTGATCCCTGCAAAGTGCCTGACACTTCCCGACGTGAACCATGCTTAATGGAACCGACTAAACCATCTCCAGGTCCCAGTGACTATGAGGAATTCGAAGCCTGTCTAAATGGCAGTGGTCTGTTAATACGCGTACTTAAAGATACGCATCAAGTGCAGAATATATGCGATGGCACTGAAAATTTCGACAATGCTGAAAGTGGAAGTGATTGTGATCGTAATCAACATGACAGTCAAAACTCTCAGTGCAATTTGAATGAACTGTTGCAGCGCAGTGACTTTGCACGTAACCAAATTAAACGCCGCACCGGCGGCCACATTGTTAATCATCCAAAGTTGCCAAAAATTCGCGCCAATATTAAATATTCGGGTAATGATTATTGCTGCCCGGATAGCTATCATGTACCGTTTTCAAGATTCAAAGAGTTTTGCGATAACCAGGAAAATAAAGTTGATGCTTATCGCCGCCGTAAGGCTGGTGATCGTGGCGTTCGACCACCGCTGCATCCTGATGAAAATCGGAGTTGTTGTGTTCAAGTCAACCGTGACGATATAAAAAATGCGGTACAAGGCGTTAATGTTGACACGAGAAAGAAAGGCATTGAGGTTTGCTATAGAACGTGCGAGGAAACGGATAGTGACGTATTTGTAGTGAAGCTGGGCAATAAACGCAAGAGCCAAAATAAAAAAAATAATATCGAAATTGAATTGAAGACACCAAAGCAACCATTGGTGTTGCCAAAGCAACGAATGACAACTGAAACCCAGATAAACGAGACTGAATTGGATGCCGCTCTTGCTGATCTCTGCAAAGCCAAAGGCAAAGGCAAAGGAAAGGGTAAGGGCAAAAACAAGAAGAAGAAGTAGGAAAGGGTTCTACAAACCGATTGGATTTATGTGATTTTTTTGTGCAGTCACTATAGAACAAAGTTCAAACATCTATTTATATAATGTAAAATTTTGTGCACGTTTTTTTTCTTCTCCCTTTTTTCTTTTACAATAATATATATGTATCTAAGAGTACACGAAACTTGGTGTACACTCGCAAACAAACCGCATTTCTCTAATTCTATCCATTTATCAATTAGAAGAAATCGAAAAACTAGCAACAACAAAATTTTCTCCCGCCCCGCTTTACTAATCTGTAGTGAAATTTTCTAAGCAGTGCGTAGTTTTGCGTGTAGTGCGTTTGTGTTTACAAATTGGAACAAGGGAAGTTTCATTGAAAAAGCATTTTATTTTGGGACGGATAAAAAAACGAAATAAAGCAATAAATAAAAAAATTAATGAAGTTTCAAAATAAATTTTTTCTTCTATCGTGAAATAAATATTGGAGAAAAGGTCAAATGTTAAACGCTAGCATAGAAAAGGAAATGTAATTAAAGCGAAAAAGTGGTCGACGACTATATATGTGCGATTGAAAATAGCGAGTAAAAGAAATCAATAGATTCCATTTTATTGGCATGCGAATATTTTAGAAAACTTGTCTGCAAGGCTTTCAATTCGTAGCAGAAGGGCTTGCAGGCTTTTTATACCCATCGCCGAAAGATGGGAAATACAGTCATTCTGTCAAAATGCTTCGAACGTCTAGAAGGAAGCCCAATGGCCCCACAAAGTACATGCGTTCTTCATTAGCGTCATGCCCATCTGTCCGTCTGTGCGCCAGCGTAATGACTCTTGCAAACGTTTTCGCGATGCTGTAGTACCTCTAAAAAAGTGGAAAGTGTCCTAATTTCGTTCTTTTTTTCCAAAACTTTTATGTAGCGAATAGAAGTAACCTTCAACAACCTGATAAAGTACACAAATTCTTGGCCCGCCTCAAAGCTTGAAACACATCTACGCATGTCCGTCCATTCATCTTTCCATCTGTCCGTCTACGCAACTGTGTAGTAGTTTTGGTACTCATTCTACCATTCACAAAAATGTAAATATCACTTACAAACTTGCAAGAGAATTTAAAAACGAAGCAAACTTTTAAAAGAACTCGCTTACAGCATGCTCGCAGGCTTATGTAGCAAACCCTATGAACACTTGCGCTTTCGGACTTTTTTGCTTTTTACTCACAAAGTAAAGCACGTATTCTATATGGATTTCCACGTTTATTTTGAAAAGAGGAAAAAATCAGCCACGCCCACCAAATGTTATATAGCATGAAAATTCTAGTTCGCTTCGTTTTTTTCTTATGTGAGATCACGGTAATGGGTATAAAAGATTCGATCACAACCGAATATAATTCCCTTACTGGCTTATATTTGTGATGAAATTCACTTAGCAAAGTGAAGTAAATTTGTGGTCGCGCCATTTACATATGTCTCCTTCTGAGAATTTGCTAGAAAAGAAGAATTTAATTCATTTCAGCATAAAATTCTTGGAAATTCTTGGAAAATCATTTCATAAAAATATTTACGTTTTTCTTGCGGCTAAAATGTAAAAGACTTGTAATGGCCTTGCGAAGTTTCATTTACGCCATAGCATAAACGAAATTTTTTTTTCTTTTCGAAAGTCCGAAACTTTTCTAATAAACATTTCGTTTCCGTTGTTATATTTCTCAATTTTTTCCTTTCAAATTCATTTTTCTACGCAAAAGCTCCTTCAAAAAAACAGAATCTTTTCTATTTTGTTAATAATATTTCTGACAAGTGCGTGCTGTAACATATGCTTCCCTATGACCTTGATTTCGGTTAAATGTACAAAAGAATTTTTGGGTGAAGAGGAAACATAACATAACATGCTGTGGTATGGCTCTTACGGAAAGTTCAACAAGAACTAATAAAAAAAATTTTTATAAAAGAAATATGTTTTTTTTCTTTTTTTTTTTTTAGTGAATTACTTTTTCAAAGAATTTTTTTTTTTTTTGCCACGAACATAGAAACGGTAAAGTTTTTTTTATTGAATTTCAAATTTAATTTAATTTATTTGCTTGATATTTTATATATGCAAACATATTTTCATAACATGACGTTTTTATTGAATTTTACAAAATTTCAAATTCATCCTTTTAAAGAAGATTAAAAGAAAATTATAATTTACATAAAGGTTTTAAGACCTTTATATTTACATATAGTAAATATGTATCTTTGTTTGGCAACAACAGTTTTAGTACTTAATTTATTTATTATTTATTTAATTATGTCGTCACAAAAGTTCAATGAACCATGCTGCACAAATAGAACAGAGAACTATGCCTCATCCTTCTTTTCCTTTTTACAATTCTATTTAAAAGGATCTTTTATATCGATATTTGTCTTAAGAGATGCACAAAAACTGATGCTTTGAACATTTTGTGCATATGTTTTTGCGAACTCAAGGCCAAGCAAAAATTTAGGAAATTCAAAGGGGAGAAATGTTTCAAAAAAGTTTTCTATTTTCGTCAACATTAACTCTAATCGGATCACGATATGTCTTTGATTCACATTTGATGTTAATGCATAGAATTTGTATGAACGTATCAATGAAGTTAAACTATGAACAATTATTCCCATGATTCTCATAAATTAGTGAGAGTCACATCGTTATCGGCATGGCATGATATTATTTTGTCTGTGTAATCAATAAATGCTGAGAGGAATTGATTGATGTTTGAATTGATCACCAGTAGTCAGTCAGTAGCGAGTGATTAGCCTAAATCAACATTTTAACCAAGCGATTTTGATATTTCATTCGCTCTTTAGAGAAGTGGCCTTATTCCCTATTTTATCGGACCTTCATTGCAGAATTGTACCCAGGTTCCATATGAACCGTTTTCAGTTACTTCAAGCAAATTCTATTAGATATAAATTCGTATTCGGCCGTTGTGATCAGCAACCAGTCCCCAGTTTTTGCTATATAGATTTTGGATTCCCAAGGAATCGTCATAGGAAAACAGGACATTAGTTTTATTATAAAGGAGGATGCTTAAGTCTCGCAAACCGTTTAGAAAAAAAAGCCTTGTGACTTGTGATGCCTCTGCGATATTGCTCAGCACGCGGCTATTAATCTAAATTTGTTACATATCTTTTCATCTTCTACCATTTGTAAGATCGATTAATTGCCAGATATGTGTCAATAAATATATCATAGTCTTAAACTTGGAGAAACTGATATAATAAATTCCTACTTAGGGTTTTTTCTAATCCTCATTACTATATGGCTTGTCATAATCTGCCTAGAGAAATATAATATAGAAATTTGAGGTTGTTAAAGGATGCTCTGGAAGTCTGAAGAATTGATAGTGAGAAAGGCTAGGCAATCGAAGAAAATTCAATGCATGCTTGAGGCCGCCGCTTGAAACTAACGATGCTCTTCTCTCATAACCAAAAATATTATTTTGTTTTAATTTTATGTACAATTGTTTGCGATCAAAGTACTGACTTTTCGTGTGCAATTTGTAGAGAAATGTGTCAGAGGTGCGCTAAAAAACAAATAATTTTGATCACTTTGATATAGATAATCGGCAGAAAAGATAAAAAAGAGAAACAAAATGGGTTTGGAAGACCGGGTGTGAGGTTGGAAGTGAGGTTGCGTGAAATAGCTAACACCTTAAAGACATCAGAAGACAGCGTAAGAGCGTAAGAGAAAACCCTTCGTTCTTAGTGGGTGCCGCCGTTGCTCACTTTGGACAACAACGTGTTGATGGCTCACAGCGCTTATTGGCGCTGTTGTTTAGGTGAAATGGAATGGAATTTTTCATGCACGCTATATATGACAATGGATGAGGTATATATTCGTCACTAACGTCAGAGTCAAATCAGCAATCGGCTAAATGAAGAGCAATCGGCTGAAAGTCATTCAAAGCGACAGAAAAGATAGTCTCACAAAAGTAACTGTAACTTATAAACTAATGATCGAAATGCCAAGTAATTTTTACATAACTCGTTTGAAGGCTGTTACTATCTAGAAATCATATGGAGCGGTCAAAAATGTTGCCACACATATATCGGAAGCGAAGACTAATTGAGTGAGTGAGTGAGTGAATTGAGTGAAAAATGTAGGTTTAATGTAATGTCAGGAATTCAGAAGAAAGAATAGGTTATACGCATAGAAACATTGCAATTTATACCATTTGATAAAACTGGTGAATCAATGATATCGTTTATCACCTTTAGCAAGAAGGAAGTGCATACAAAATATCTACCTTTCTCAGTTGAAGGGTAAGAAGTTTAAATAATGACATATTTTCGTCCGCTGGCAGTGAAACGATAATTGCTTCTTGGCGCCAAATCATTAGATAAAGCTGAAGATCTAGTTATGAACTCCCTGCATATCACTGCTAACTTGAATTCGAAACTTGCATGCCATGCCTTGCGAAACTTGGAGTTAAGTTTGAAATCTTGTGAATTTTTTAAATATGTTTGCTAAATTACAAGGTCTAGAAACTCTGCATAGAACGAAATGTTTTTCAACTCGTGTTTGAGTGCTGCGTCACAATAACCTTCTGTGCGCTAATTGCAGTGTGAACATCCTAATAACCATGAAATTGCTAGCGGATAACAAATTAACGACTGTGATGATTGGAATATGTGTTCCTCTAAGATAGTTTTCAATTCTTTTTTTTGTTTTTGGAAATTACACCAGCATTGAATGCAGGCTTTTCACTTTCCGTGTCAATTATGAGATCTCCTACAGATTGGTCGCTTCTTATCGATACTTGCGAATTTGACAAGCGAAGCGACAAACGACGCGGTATAGCCTCAGTGATGGTCACAGTAAACATTAAGGTGAATCTTAATTTGTTGTAGCCTTATATGGACAATAGGACAGTTAAACAGTAATTATACTCTTATATAGCATAAGGATGGAATTCGCCAAGAAATACAAGGGCCATTGTAAAGTAGACAAGATCTATTCAAAACATATGTGGCGAGAATTTATTTTGTTATTTGTCAAGAACCTGAGGTCAGTGGTAGAAAATTTCTTTATTCTTTTTTGTGTGCACGTGCATTATTCTCATTTCTCTATAAAAATTTGATATATTTTGTTATAATCTTTGGATTGATATTATAGTTAGATCCATTTCTAACATATGCTAATCATATTCTACTCATGCCAGCTATTAATAAATGCCTTCCATTGATGTCCTGTCAAAACTGCATGATATTCGTCCAGGCGTGCGGAAGACGATTTACGTTGTTGAGTTTAAATGGTCTAAGGCAATAAGCTTTATTCGTTTACTTACAAATATTTTGAAGTTTCCTTTGCAGCATTTATCGACATGGGTAAAAAACTGAAGGAGAAGAAATTGTTGTCTATTTACAAGGCAAATTTACTACTCCTGGTTGCCTCGACTTTGTCCTCAGTACATATAGAAATGCATTCTATTCGTCTTGCAATCTTAGCCTATGTTTAGTTAGGAAAGCTACATCGAATATGCCTTCCTACTCAAGCAATTGTTTAACTTCATATTTCATGAACAACTCATAGGCATACAACATACTCGTATCACAAAGCATCATTTTGCAATGAGCAAATGGTACCGTCCAATTACGAATACGGGCGACAACTTCGTGGTTAGCTTTTGGTACAACTTCAGTAAGATTCTGAGAAAAACCATCACCGCCACCATCCACATCAGCCGTAACCGCAATCCAAATGAAACTATTGTTGCCAAGAATAATACTGACTCGCAGGGAAGACTGTGAAAACGCGTTTTACGCCTCTTATCGCGGTGTCTCTTTTATTCATATTAGGTTTAACCCACTTTTAGGCACATAATACATCTTTATTTAAGGAGTGTAGAAAATAGTTCTGCCACATTTTCTGGCTTGTTTGCTTTATGATAAAGAATAAAGCCTCAAAAAAGTGAAAAGAAGATAATTTAATCGCGTGTAACTTTGTGTGTGCATGGCCGGTTTTTTCCATTTTTGCACGCAAAGAGTGGAGTGTTTCGAAAAGTAGGTGAGGAAAATTTCAGTTTTCTAGCTTTTATAATTTCTGAGTCATTTCTGTTAAGGAAAACGGAGTTGCGTTCATTTTATGCTCCACTGCGCGCTCCTGCTCTGACCACCTTGGTCCATTTTCAATACCAGTCTACGTGCAGACACTTCCGATGTTTTTATCAAGTTTTAAGTCGATTTCTTCCTTTTTGCAACCAGGAGAATGCCAATAACAAACACCACACAGACGGACAGACATTGCTAAATCAACTCAGAATTTGACGCTGATCAAGAATATATATATATTTTAAAGGTTAGCTGAAGCTTCCTTTTGGCTGTTACATACATTGTGGAGAAAAACAAAATGAATGTACCCCCATCTGACAGTGATGGGCGGAAAAACATTTTTACACACACTACGCAGGCATTGCCGTATTAAACTTTTTGAATGACAAATGTTTCCAGTTGCAAAGAAATTTATTACTAGACGGTCTATAACGTTATAAGCGACCGTGTGTTTGTTTTAATGGTTTCGACCGTTTGGATCGCCCCGACGTCGACATAACTATTGCGAGTTGGATTGCGACTGTTATGCACCTTTGACAGACTATCAGTGAAGAATGTAAATTTCCGGATGAGGCAGTCGCCAATAGATGCCGCAACTAGATTCTGTTTTGTTGAGAAAGTTCTGTCTGCTTTAGAAAAGTTCACTCGGAACACAATTATACGCATATGTAAGTATTTATCGCATATCCCTAATGTGTCTAATACATATTCCATGTACATGTGGAACACCAGTATTAGCTTAGAAGTCGTTGAAAAGCATTTTATTGGCGAACTTTTATTTTACATTTATTCATAGCCAGAGCGTAGGAACGAATCTTATTTGAGAAATGAAATTTATGTAAGTGCCTGGTGCGCTTTTATTCCATTCACTCTTAATTACAAATTCATACGTACCAATGCACCTTGAAAGCTCTCTTAATGACTTCAAATGTAATATTTATTTGAATTAATAGAACCATAAAGAATCTCTAAAAGCATAGCTAATAGAATTTCATATAATGTATAGCTGTGTATACTGGCCAAAGCGTGTGCTTATATAGTTATATACATTTATATAATAACAAATTACTATGAAAAGTCATATCGGACGTGCATATGCGGATATTTTTCTTCTTGCTCTTCTTCCTCTTTTTTTTTCATTTTTTTTTTTTTTTTTGTTATAAAACTTATGCATAAGGATACACGGTTACTGCAGTCACTTGATTATATATAGTATATTATGTGTTTTCGTTCGTTGTCTATGCAATGTGGAAGAACAACTTACCGTTTTCCTCTTCTATGTTACGTGTCATAGCCGTGGGTGTAACACGAGCACGTGTCGATGTTGTATGTGTTATAAAATATATCATGAAAAATAAAAAAGTCCATATTATAGTTGAAGACAATTGCGGGCAAGTTAAATCCATAGTGTTGTTGTTCCAACTGTATAGCGGCAGTATAAGCAGCGGCAATATGTTAAAATTGTAAATTACGTAGCAGACGTATAATGTACACAATGAGAGAGGAGCGCATATGTGTGCATAATTGTGTAATTTTAGTTGGTTAAGTTTCCCACAGGGCAGCAGTAGTAGTAGTACTAGTAGTAGTAGTAGTAGTTGTTGTTGTTGTTTTTATTATTATTATTGCGGTTCGAAGGGCAGGCAGCAACAGTTTTAGGTTTTTAATAGAATAACAGGAAAAATAGTTTATTTTATCGGGCGAGGGTCTTGATGGAGTTGTGTATGCATATGTATTTAACAAAAGCCAGGATGTTAATTATAATTTGTTGTGTTTTATTACTTTTTATTGCAGACATGCATTCTCACTGGGACACTTGGACATACATACACATACACACTTACACACACACACGCAAACACAAACACACAGCCACACACGTCCGTGCTTATCATACACATATTTGCATATACGCAAGAATGCAAAAACACTAGGAACCGTCCGTATGTACGCTTTGTTAAACTACACGTGCTTGCAGTTTTTGTTTTTCCCTTTTTTTCGCCTTTTCTCTTTTCTTTTTATTTTCCGTTTTTGCGATTCTTTGTTGTTTTTTTTTTATTTTTTTTTTTACTTTACAACAAGAAGAAGTTGCTGTATAAGTGCATCGGTTAAACTCATTTTCGCTATTTTCTCTTTTATTTGGAATTGTTGAACTCGATTCCTGCTTCCTCACGCAGTTGAAGGCGATTTAAGTTTATTTGCCTTTATGATTGCGGACAACATTTATTATAACCTCAATGATTGCTTATTTGTGTGTGAAAATGTTTGCGTAGCCGATTTGATTTTAGGGAAATTTTATTACCTTCTTAGTATTTGTGTTGTTGTGTTGTTGTTGTTGTTACAATTATTATTATTATTATTATTATTATTATTATTATTAATGCAAGTTTATACGCTTGATTTAATTTGCCAGCAAATCGTGTTTTCACTATTGCGATTTTTTCCTCTTATGCTCTTTTGCTTGCTACAAAAAAAGTGGAAAAATAATTATTTCACGTACGTAAAATTTTTATTTTTTTATTTTATTTCCCTTTTTTTTCGCTTTGTTTTATTAGCGCTTAATTGTTGACCATAAATATACGTTTCTATTATTATTTCGTTTTTTTATTTCGGAATGTTTATCTCATTTATTATTTATTTTTATTATTAATTTCAGTTAAAATAATGTTCTGTTATTTAATTACATTTAATTATTTACTTTTTTGGTTTACACTACGTAGAGCTATTAGCGCCTAGAAACGCACTTTGAAAAACTTTTCAACATGAGGATTTTTTTTTGTTTTTATATCGTATCATATATAAGAGATAATAATGAAATTATTTATAATAACAATAACTATTTTCATGGTTTTTAACCGAATGCTCGGGGCCCAATATCTACATAAATGTGTTGTATTTTTACTAAAACCATGGGGTCTAAAGTAAGCAAATCGATAGACATTTGTGTTATTAGAAAATTCGTATAATCCTGTTCTGTATTTTTCGCCACATGCTACTTGCAGCTGAAGAGCAAATGTACAGAACTGCTTCTTCATTTATTTCTGAGGTTGTTTTGAAACACTTTATACAACTTTTATACCTTACACTACTTGTGGTATAAGCGTATATTAATTTCGTGTGGCTGTATGCAATACCCAGAAGAGCTTGAGAGAGACTCGTCTTTTATAAGTTTGTCTGTCCGTTTGTGGTTGTGTGTTTAACCTGCAGATCGCAATTAATGAGACATTTTGATGAAGTTTGATACACTGAATTGTGTTTTCGCCCAAGGACAAACTTAATTGAAAATGGATGGGTTCGGACCACTTTTCGGCCACATCCCATATAAGAGTTTATTTTGAAAAGTCGTTACATGGATAACTGTAGGATGATGCAGGCTATTTTTTGATGGAACTTGCCCCACTATGGTATTCTTACTTGCTTTCTTTGTTGTTTGAACTTTGGAATTCGAATAGTACACTCTCCGAAAATATGCGCATTTGTCTAAATTTCAGACTCAACTTGCCTTGACTTCAGCCTCTATAATCGTGCGTCTGGCAAAGTATTAAACATCTTGTGAGGGATTTCTAATACTTATTCTGATGGACCAAATGAACCGAAAAAAGACTTACAACTGCTAGTGAAGATTGGTAATGCTTCGTTTTCTGCCCTAATATTCTAATATGTTTTGCTTGAGCTTGCGTGCCCGTAGAATGACTTTGACCCAAACACTGAAACTAAGTGATTTATTACATATTAGAGAATGAACCGCGAACAGGCCCAACTGTGACGAAGCATGACGAGTAGGTAAAATGATTGCTTTTGATCAAATTTGCAATATCCCTTTTTTGTATTTTATATAATCCCGCCTTAATGAACTGTTTTTTCAGGTTAGAATAGTCAGTGATCTGCACTTTCGGTTCAAGCAGGGAGGCCATGATAGGCAGGGATGACCTACATTTGCGAGGAGTTAGCTCTTAATGTGATAAGCCAAGTCGAAAGCACAACTTTGTAAAAAATAGCTTGAAAACGATATTCAGTAAAACGAAATCAAATAAATTCTTGATCAGCCTTTGATTATAAATGAATCGTAGCTTTCCTCAAAGCACGAGTTCGTTCAATTTAATAATGAGCTTTTCTGCATGAAAGGGCTACCTGGAAAATATTTGCATCCTGCGCGCACTGGAAAAAGTTGCGCATTTACTAGGCAGGCATACCATAACACTTCGCAGAGCGAATTGAAAAGAAATTAAGCACCTGGTGCCCTTAACAGAAAGCCTTTATTCAGTTGATGCTTTGGTCGGAACCAGACCGGAAGAATTGAGGAAATTTCACAACCGCATTCAAATTATGGAAAACAAAGAATGATGATCTTCTTCAGTAGGCTTCAGTATGAAATAGTTTTGAAAAAGATTAAGGGAATTGCATTGCCACAGGATGTGATTTCAAAAGGACGGCGTGACATTTCACAAACCTGACAAACGAACGAAGGTTTATGAAAGCGAAACTTAACATTAGATGCTGGTTATCAAAGATGCGATCAATTCTCTTGAGGGCAAATTCGACGGTAGGTACAGTATGGACTATAAGTAGCAAGTTACTAATAAAAATTCTTCCGAGAGAATAGATTTGCGTACCAAAAATTACCGAAAGCACATCACAGATTTATATGCAATCATCGCTATGTTGATTTAGATTGTTGAGCTTATCAAGAATGAGAGTATCTTCGATGCATTGTTCTGAGTGCTATACATAAAAAATGACGAAACTGCAGCTGCAACGTCTCTCACGGTCTTTCCAAATTTATATTTCAACAATAATCCCATTTTTCTTTGATTTCGATTGTTTTTAGAGGGACCTGTGTGCCATTTAAGATTAGTTAAAGTGATTTCCGAAATTGAAACGCATTCACTATCCGCAGCTAACAGATAATCCTTAAACGCTTGTCCGTCTCAGCACACAGATATCGCTCAGAATGTCTGAATTCACATCGAAATGAAAAGTCGGAATTGATCAAAAGAAAAAAATCTGCTCCATTGCCCGCAAGCACAACAAACTACTAGAGAAATTTATTTTCTTATCTTAAATGATTTTCATCGTTTTCATAAAAAAGTTGAATGTAATCCTAATTACTAACAGCTTCGTTTAACTTGACCAGTTTAGGCAACAAAATATTAATCTTTGCGAAATTGTGCAAAGCATCCTCATCTAGTTCAAGTTTGCATCGTAACATAGACACTGACAAAAAATGTAATTACCTTGACAAAAATTTGTCAACAATCCTGAGGTGAAAAAGAATCGATATTCTCGAGATGATGTTATCATCCATCGTAAATACAAATTTGAATTAAAGTAAAATACTTTTTACCTCAACACAAGTTTACTCACTTTGTCATTATCAGCCTTTAAAAACATATTTTCTTAACTTTTTTTTTTTGTGCAAGTTACTGCAAATAATCCAACCGTAGAAAATAATATTTTTAAAAAAATGAAAGAAGCGCAATAGTAGAGAGTAGTAAATGTCTCTCATATTCGAAGCAAAACTATTTTTTACCTAATTCGTCCAGGCGCCAAGGATGTGGAGAAAAAAAGGAAAAAAACACAACATATAAGAATATCATGAAAATAAAATCCAATATATCATGTAATACAAATAAGGCACAATACTCGTAAATAATATACTACTACGCAGACACACTCTTGCAAGCACGTATTAGAGAAATTGTTCACATAACAAAGTGAAGTACAGGCAGCACTGCATATACACGTCTGTAAACATCTCGGAAGAAGCAAAAATGATGTTAAAGTAAATAAAAAAAAGATTTCCTCCAGAGTATTAAGCCCAGAAACTACGTACACAACCACGTACCCATGGATGCAAGTGTGAATGGGTGCGAAAATAGTAAATATATGTGCATATGTGTATATGTATATGTATATTGGAACAGATAGTTCATAAGCATACATACCAACCTAACGTGTCAGTATGCTTCATATATATATATATGATATGCATGCTTATGTGCTATGTGTGCCAAATACAAAGTGAAACAAAATCAGTTTTAATACCAGTTACACACACGATACGTATATAGTGAAGCATGTAATTGTTCGGTGTCAGATGAATACGGAAAGAATTTTTTCTCCCGTTTCTTTTTTTTTTTTTTTTATTTTATTTCTTGCCTCTTTATGATTATTGAGTGGAACATACTGTACGTATTATGTGCAACATATGTCAGTTATGCTTACAATTTTAAGTGTATAATGACTCTTTTCTTTTTTTTTTTTTTACAAAAACAAAAATAACATCCGACAGGTTACGTATCTTTTGAATGTACAGAAGTTTTAAACGCTAAGCAGATCTGATTAGAGAAACGATATTTATATATATGGAAATCTAATGATTAACAAACATTAAGCAAACATTAAAATGACTTCACCCACAAGTAAAAGGAAATTACATGAAATGTAATTAAATGCTTACGAATGTTAAAAGCTTTTATCGGACAAGATTGCCTTAATTGCGGTATTTTATAGAAAGTGAAAAACAAGTAAAAATGATTTATTCGCTTTGGTGGCGTATCTTGCGTAAACAAATCATTGCCAATCAATCACGTCGGAAAATCTACAATTTTGGTTAATTGCTGTCCTGCCGGTGAGTCAATTAAAACCGTGTTCTCTTCTAATTCAATCTTGTGAAAACTGATGAGAATATTTTGTTGTATTTTGTTGTAATTGGCGCAGTTTATCAAAGTTTGGTTTTTTCGCTCCTTTAAATGTCTTATACATGTGTAAGCAGATAAAATGGCTTCATATTCAAACCTATACTGCGTTCTTCAACTAAAAGCTTTCTTCCTAAAAATCAAGGCCTTCAAGAAAAAGAGTAACGATAGACAAACAGACGGATAATGATTAATTCGATTAGAATGTGAGATCTGCCAAGAATGTGTACATCTTCCCACGCAACCGTATGCCTTGGAACGTATAAAAACATTGTGAAATCTGGAACTCCCATCTCCCATATTGTGGCTGTCTGTACAGTAAACAGGCTGAGATACTAATATTTAAGTACATCAGAATTCTAAAGCGGTATGCTACCTATTACAGCGCACCAATTTCTGACGTTTGTGTTTCTTGTCGATTGTTTATTGTTGTTTCCTTACGACAGTATTTCGGTCAGGGCTTTTTGACCATCTAAATGAATTTACAGCATTAACAATTTATTTCGGAATAAACCTGTGAAATTGCAAAACCTTTTACAAGATCGGGGTATTCGTCTACTTTTCAACCCCTACACCTGTAAGTGTCTATCATGTTCATGCGGAGCAATAAATATCCAGAACGACTTGAGATAAATTCATTTTTTATTTAATTTTAACCATGTTTATCCCTCTGTCCGGTAGTCAATTTGATGGCTGTCTGTGTATTTTCGTATTCAACCTTTACGTGGGACTCATTTGTTTTGGTCCAAGGGGAAAACTTTTCGAAAATGATTTGGACCATACCAATCTTGCGGTAACTCTTCATGTTACTTTTCATTTTCAAAAGATGGTTATGTATACAATAATATTTCAACATTCTATGTTGATGCGAGAAATTAGAATCGAATAGAGCAATTTTTTATATTAAACGGTGTTACGAAATTTCCATTGAAAGATTTTGAAGAAGTGTTGAAGTGAAGTTGTTGTCAGTGAATCAGTGTCCACGCGTTCATTTCTCAAGTTTTGTGGAGTTTTCTTTGGTCGTGAATATACCGAGTTCTCAATCGGTAAAGGCCTAACTCATCGATTGGGCACACGCCCACTAGGCTGTGACGATCACCTCCCTGTCCCTTTTCTTCTCTTTCCGGTCGTCTTTTTGATAGTCACCGTGCTACACGAATAGGGGACATTCTCTGAGTAATTATAATCATATTAAAAAACAAAAAGAAAGTGAAATCAATGCCGTTATTGTAATGAGTTCAGAAAAGAGTCAATTAATCCTAAGTGTCAACGTAGTCCAGGTCTTCGGCTTACAGCAAGTAATTTGAAAGAAATTTTATGCTAGAAATTTGCATTTACATCTCTTTAATGCTTAATTGACGCAATTCTCCACACAAAGGCACATATGTATGTCAATGTTACATGTTATCTTTTATCAGATGTAAGTAGTAAAGCGTTTTTACATCCTTAGCATTCAAATTGTTGCTGATTACAAGATAAACCGACCGAGACTGATTTATCTTATTTTAGAAATTGACAAAGGTGAGGACAGAATTCAGAGAATTCAGGATCAACTTCTTTGCAGAACGTAGTCCCAAGCTTTCGAGAGATAGGCAGACACACAAGCACAAGAGTCCTTATTTGTACGCATTAGAAATGTATGCCAATCTTTACACACATGAAGAAAATAAGGGATAACACGAATGTGCTCTCGTACTGTAGTTTACGCAAGGTACAATAAAAATATTCATGCAACATGCACAAGGTAAGAGCAACCTATATCTTACATATAATATATAATAACTCATGAGAGCAAATGCCATAAGTACAACTCTAGATAATAAAATATAATATCTAAAGTTCTTTTACTTAAATACGTAGCGAGCTTGTGGAACTTATTTTATAATAAATCTACGACTTATATTTAACCCTTAAAAAAAAACATTGACGACCAACTTAGTGAGTTGTTTAGAGAACGTTTTACAGTCATTATAGAGAATCGAGCAAATCGGAAGGACAGACAAACTAAACCCATTCCCCTATTCACGAATACATACACACATTTTATGATTACTGAATAACAAAAATTATTACAAATCTATTACATAAGGAAAAAAATTCTATAGGAAAAGTTTCGCTCAAAAGTAATCTCGGTCGTTCTCCTTCATATTGTTTGCGTTCGGTTTTATGAACTAATTTAATATTTAATTTTGTGTAAGTAAAACTTTTCCATTCTTAAGGAAGTAGAATATTTTTCAACAAAAATTGAATTCAGGTAAGTTGATGTCGGTTTGCTTGAGTTACCGGTTTGCATTTATTAAATAGAATATTAAATATTTGTAATTTTTATACATTTTTCTTGTTAAAAAGTTTAACTTCATGCTCACTGGTAAGTTAATGGAAAATTCCTAGAAAAAATAAAAAAATTGTAAACTTTTTTCTTATTTTCTATAACTATGCTAACAACACATACACGCTTGGTTACCTCGAGTGAATGAAATTTGCTTTATTGCTTACACATACATGAGCAAATGGATGCACATGCTTTGTAATGCATGCATACACTCTTACAGGCAAACATTTATATATACATGCATACATAGAAACCGGAAACCAATATATACACCCACATATACGTATATATATATATTTATACATTTAAAGGGAATGGTGAATTTCTGTTCAGCACACCTTCCATTGTATATGCGTTTATGTGTTAGTAGAAATTTATTATTATTTATTTCAATATTGTTGTCATTTTTCATACAAATCTAATTTAATGCAACTTTCTTTTTCTTCTTGTAACAAATGTTGTACGTAGTTTGTTTTATGCTGATATAGTTTGATTTCATTTTTATTTTATTATATCCTCACATGATGCCCTTGCATAGGGTGTATTAAGTTTCTGCCTATGTATACATAACACTTGGAAGACTTTTAAGGATAACTTTTTATTACGCCGATCGAAATATCGGCAAAATAAATAGAAATTTTTCTTAGACCATATGATGTAATGTATTTAATTGTCGGCTTTGCGCGGCCTTTTTACTTGATTTTTAAATTTTTTTTTTATTTTTTTATTTTATTTTCTCTTTTTTTGTATATATTGGCCTGGTAAACATGGTTAAGAAATTCTCTTCACAAATTTTGACCATTCCAGTTACATAATATGTAAATATGCATTATATAGATGCTTGTGAATTTTGCATGAACCCATCATCTTAACAACATCATATCATTTATATCAAATTTTGTTTGTTATATGTGTGGTTTTCGTCTTCATAGGAAGGATTAAAAAATGGGTGAGAAGGAATGCATAAAATAGGTGGGCCGTATCGTCTTCCTTTTCTATTTTTTGCCTTGTCACCCTTTCTGCTACGCCTTAATGATAAATTAAATCATCTTCTAAGAAAAATGCCACTCTGTAACAACGATTTCCATTAAAATTTGGTTCATGTAGTAGATTGAAAAGTTATAGCGTTTTCTTAGCGATTTTCTCTGCGGTCCGTTTTAGAATATTTAAAGTCTTTTGTCTCAGAACACCCTTGACACAAGAAATTTTTTAAAAACAGATAAACGTCAGAAGTAATCTTGCCTAAAGGATAAAGGAGCCACCGCAGTCGCTTTCTGAGGTTTAAGAAAAGCGATATTTATTTCTCTATCCTCTTCTCGGGAGATATTCTCTCCACCATTCGATTGACTAGAATTTTTGCATCTATAACTAAAGGATTTTCAATGTTATCAGTTTTATTTACCGTAGGTCGTCCGCTAATTGAACTAATTAATGGAGAGTTTTGCTGTCTATTTCAGACGCTATGGTCGAACGAATAAGTGAATAGGTCGATTGGCTTAAGTGTTGTCTTGTATTAATCATCGCTATCGCAATATTGTATTTTATAGTGTTCCTTTCCTTTTGTACACACTTTTCATCTCTGAGCTTTTCTACTGGACGGGTCTACTAAGGTTTACATCGATATTTGAATTACGGAGCTTTACGCACAAGGCATGATTAGGCCTTTAAAAACACTTCCCGTTTATTGTAATTTGGAGAGGCTTAACCTTTCTAACTGTGAGCCGGAAAGGGAACATTGGTTGATCTTGAGCTTGGCTAATAGTCAATCTCATTTGTTATCTAGATGGCTGGCCTGAGAATTGGAAAAAGTGATTACTTATGGCTGAAAGAAAGCACCACTTGCCAAAGCTTTGAAGTTCGGTTTAGACAATGACTTGAAAAAAAGGTGAGCATGATTTCCTAAAATCTTTTTTTGTATTAAAGTTTAATACACGTCTCGATATATGGATGGAGAATAGTGCAAGGCCCAGTCCATAAGGTCGTAAGCCCATACGAAAGATAGAAAGGAAAACTCTTTGAATTTCTTTTCGTGCCAACCCAATATATGTATGTGAACGAATGGTAATATCATTATAAAGTTTACAAATGCTTTTCTCAGCACATACATACCCTTTAAAATATGGGAGTGCATATGGATGTAAAGTCAATATTTTCGTTCTTGTTTTTTGTAGTTCTATCATTGGATGCTTGAGGTTTACATTGTACTAAAGCCTTTGTTTATCATGTTGTCTGCACTGTCGTTTTGCGTGTATTTACATGATATGCACGTATGTGTAATTTACTACAAATTTAATTTCTTTTATATATGTAAACGAAAATAAAAACAACAATAATTTGTTTATTTGCTTTGCTTGTCTTGTCTTGACACATCGGCAAGATATGTAAACAAGTACACACATATATGTATGCATACAAGTCTATGCTTTTCATAAATGCTAACAACGAATATACATAAGTGCATGCAGTTAATGGTTTTAAGTATGGCAAGTCTGCATATATTTGTATGCGTAATATTGTATATGTTTGTCTTTAAAGAATTCTTTAATTTTATAATTTTATGCTTCGACAATTTTCAAAAGTTATTGTACACAACATTTTCGTTTCTCTTATTTTATTTAATATAAATTTTAATTTTCAAAAACCATTAAAATTCTTGCTTTCTTTCTTTCTTTCTCTCTATGCGGTTGCGTTATTTTGATGTTTTATAATAAATTGCCATAAAGACATGAAAGCATATGCACATGCACGCACACGCACACACACACACACACACACACACGCGCACACACACACACATGCTTAAAAGCCTGGAAATGAATTCGATTTAATTGCTTAAGTATCTGTAAAATAATTATTGATAAAAAAAGGATTTTCTGAAAAGCCATTAAAATATTACCGGAAATGATTGTTCAGACATAAGGCTTGGTGCTAATCATTTCACACAAAGGCAGAGAGAGAGAGAGAGAGATAGAAAGAGAGAGAGAGAGAAAGGGAAAGCGATTTGGGCAAAAAAAGGGGAAAAGGAAATATTTAGTGAAAGACAAACAAATGAAAGCTTATTTTAATTGAATTATTTATTTTTATTTGATTTATAAAGTAAATCATTTGATAAAATAAATGTCAAATGCTTAACAACCGCACCCTTGCTATGGCAATTACATCTACGAGTACTATATGCATACGATATGGAAGCATGTGCTTGTATTTGTCGGTATTAATCTGTGGTTTTTTTGTTATGAGCTTCAAAAATTTATGATGTCTATGTGACAAAAATGTGGAAATTGTGCAAAAAAAAAAAAAAAAAAAAAATAACAAATAATAATAATAAACGTTTGAGCTTTGTGAACAAAAAAACAAAAACAAAAAAAAGGAAAAAGCAAAAACAATCCCCATTTTGGTTGCATTCGTATGCTTGTTATGTTCTCTTTTCTTTTTTTTTTTTTTTGGCTCTCTCTTTTTTTTTTTTTTTTTTTGTATCTAGTATGCACACAGTTGCAACACATTGTTTGTAATGAAAATTTATGAATACGAGTAGAAAACTTTTTACTACACTACTGGGTTTGTGATGTTTTTTTTGGTTCTTTCTTTTTTCCTTTCTTTTGTTTTGTTCAATTTGCATATTCGACGTCGTCATGTGTCGTTGTTGAAGGGTAAATAGCGAGTAAATAAGACAAACAAAAAAAAAACAAAAAAAAAAAAAATTTAAAAACAAAGGTGACCTAAATGTAAAATTTACCATAAAACAAAATAATTATTGTCAATTCTATTTTTTCTATATAATGAATGAATAGCTGAAAAAGCCTTCAATTTATTTGATTTACTTGCAAATAAAAGTTCACCTTAATGGAACACTTTTTGCAGACAATATTTGCCGGGAAGGTTTATCGTTTGTTTGCCCACTATTTTTGCAAATAAAAATTTTCACAATTTATATATATGTGCATATATATGTATTTGGCAATCGTTAAGTACAACATAAACACAAGAAACTATAAATGTTCAACTAATTAAGCTATGGCCACTGCCAAAACTTCTAACTAGAACTCAATATGTCGATAACAATCATTTTATATAACATAAATAGGTCGGTGCGGTTCTTTGTCTTTGCCAAAACTTGCCTCCTGAACTTTCCAACTAATATTTTTACCAAAAAGGTAAGCGTGTTGCGCCTCAAGTTAACCGGCCTTTATGCTCCTTAAGCTAACCTCGATTATACCTATCTGATGTCCTCTTTAGGGAATGAATTTGAGAAAAAGTGAATTTGGTCAAAACTTTCCACGTAGGCGACGTTTATCTGAAAATCGTGCTCCTACTAGAAAATGATTAAAGCATTTCTTATAAATTTCGGTACTTTCCGAAAATATAAGCATTTAAAAGTCAAGAACGTATACTTAATATAAGGGAAAATACTATAGTGGGTTGCGGCACCGTCTTTGATTAGCCTTTACCACCATACATTTATTCATGTAATGACTTCCCAATATAAGGCTTTATATGGAAAATGATCGAAAAAGTGGTCTGGTTGGAGTCTTTTTCAATAACTTCAGTTCTTGGGCAAAAACATGTCGGCGCATCCAATTTCATCAAAACGCCCTATAATTCGCGGCTTGTAGGTTAAATACAAAAAACCAAAACGGACAGATGGACAGACAAATCATTCCAGAAATCGATTCTGAAGCCATCAATATAATAAAAGATGGATTCATCTCAAGTGCTTCTGGGTGTTTTATACATGCGCACAAACTTAATATACTTTGTACCGTAACCGTGGTAGGGAAAACACTTATTCTGTATAAAACAAGCGACGAAGTTATACTGCCCTCGGACCGAATCGTGTATACCCACTGCCGTTCATTAACCACGCTACGTGCCTTTGGACCAAATTACCCCATTTTCAATATTGACCTACGTGGAAGGATTTCCAATGCTTCTACCAAACTTAAAGTCGATGTCTGCATTTTTGCGACCAAGAGAGTGTCAACATCGCACACGATAGAAAGGTTTAGGGATATGGATACATTGATTTAGTAAATTCGAGGTGATCACGAGCTATACTTCATCAAGCCTCTGTAGCTTCTTTTTGTGGGTTGCAAAAATTATGACACCGCTATATACTGACATACTTCACTGGTGCGTATAAATATACATTTGGAACTTGATAGATATAAGAATTGCTGCAGTGACATTATTTAAAGAAGATAAACTTTATCAACAAAGGTACTAAAAAGCCTTTTGAGCGTCTCATGTAGTAAGCTCAGGACTTGAGGGACCCAGAGAGTGTTGTTATCTCAATTACTAACATACTTTCTCATACCACGTGTAGAATACTCTTTTTATGTATTCACTCATACCACATGTAGAATACTATTTTTATGTATTCACTTAATATTTAGGAATGTGGCAAGACCTTAAACAACTTTAGAGAATTATGAAAAACTATCACTTCTCCAAAATGAATATTTTTTAAAAGAGAAGCAAGAAGATTATCATCAACTAAAAAGTGGAAGTTGACAAGCGCCGAAAGATAATTTTCATAAGAACTCTAGAAATAGAAATCTTTTTACACTAAAAATATACCCATATTAGATTAACACATGTGGATGTATTAGTCAAGGTCGAGATAAATTTTGAATCGAACATGCTGTCGGCTTGGCGAACATTAAGGTAGCAGTTTTACCGGAATACGTTCACGGAATCGGTTTTTGTTATTTTAGTTTCCAATCTATTTTAGGTGCATAAGTATGCAGATATTTTTTAAGCTGGAGCGGTTAATCGATCAACGAATCAAGCGAGTAGCGACTTTGAGAACGAATCTCTCAAAACCTTTTTAGGCGTGGCATGAAGCATATTTTTTACTTTGCCAGCGATGCTTTTTGCGAAAGTGGGAATGGAAATCGTCGGTAATATTTTCAGCGCAATTAAATTTCGAAAATTCCTCCAATCTTGTGCACACTCTCAATTAACGGCCAATATCATCTGATGCATTTTTCTTTTTTTTTTTTCAACGTTTTTTTTTATCGTCTCATCCAATTAAATATTCTTGAATGATATCTAAAGAGTTTTATGGTGAACTGAATCGTTTACATGACCCAGAAAAATTGATTTTTCCTCTAAAGTTACTGCTCAGCAACATCCAAGAGATTTTATGGCAGATTAAGTTTGAAAAGACTTTTCAATAAACGAAAAACTGGCTACCAAACTAATATTTGTAAAGATACTCTACGCCTTTCCACAAAACCATGTTTTTGCGAAGTCGTACATGAAATTAGAAGCCAATCGATTGAGAATCGAGGAACGTTAGGAGTACGGTCAATATGTAAAAAAAATTATTTTTCCAGATTTATTTTTGAATAATTATTAAAAAATATTAACATATGTGGAAGCAGAAGCAAGAAATTTGTTCCAATACATTTCTTGGTGCTATTATAATACTATGCCTTAGTGTATATGTGGTTGAAAATGTGAAGAGATTTCACTCAAGATCTAATAATCGAATATTTTAAATACTTTACCAAAGCAAAAAGTTTACAAGGCAAAAACAAACTAACGACATGCACTTTGAATCCCTAAACTGAACATTTGAATCTACAACAAAGAACACCAGTCTATGTGTATATGTACACTATATGCAATATATTCTCGCTGAGTTCAACGTATTGCAGAGAATACCCTTGCAAAGTTGATGCCTCGCGTCATGAAATTTTCGATTTAGACAAGATGTGCAATGTAGAAGCCTAAGCTGCAAAAAATCTTTGCTTGGGAGATTAATATAAGCTAACTTAAGAGGAGACTTTAATTTTGCCGTTCCACACTGCTGCCATTAAATTTGGCTTAAACTTAAGCAATTATCGTTACAGAAACTCATGATGTACGTATGTACCGCAATTTTTTAATCAACGTATGAGTTTCAGCTCATCATTGATATCCTTGTGTTCAAGAATTCAAAGTAAGCAAAATGCTCTTTAGTGCCTTTGAAGTATCATTTATACTGATGACTTTTCATTTCTATGTTTATATTTCGCTTAAGTGGTTCGTTCATATTCCTTTAAACCTCTTTTGCACAATTTGCGAAAGCGAAATGTAATCTCTCTCTCAAAGCGAAAGTATAATCTTCCTGCAATTTATTTGCGTCCTCATTCCATAGCACTTGTAGTATTTCGTTGACCTTGATGTACTTTGCCTGTTACATCGCAACGGTTGGTATTAAATTGTTCAAGCCGCTTAAAAGCACACTAAGATGTGTGGCATTGAGTTACCATAAACTTGCCAATATTTTCACTAAACTTCTCTTTTAAATAAAATAATTAATTGCACTTCTCGTTGCTAAGCATCTTGATTGAAGTGTTTTTAGTGACAAAGCGTTCATGAGGTTAAGACCTTTCGGAAACTAGAAGTAAAAATTTTCATATTGACATCAACACCAGCGTATAAGAGTAGCGTAGAGTGTACATAAACGTATACATGTAACATTCGATATGGAACATAAACCACTTTACTAACCGCAAATTTCTGGTAGAGACGTTCAATTTTGCAACAAGAATGCATTTAAATGAATGCCTAGTGATTGAATATAAGCAAAGCGCAACAAATTCCGCTAAGAGGAGGAATAAATAAAACAAAGTTTGAAGATCTAGCGAGTAATAAGTAAATTTAGTTAACAATAAGTCAATAATCAAATGTAGGCAAAAATGCAGCTGAATTGAATCCATAAGTGGTAGGGCATAAAGAGAACATTAAATCATGCATTGCGTGCTAATCTTAATCAAGGAAATCTGAGAAAAACAATTTTTTATCTTCGTTAAGGGCTGATATTATCTTAAATGATCCCCCACATAGTCAAGAATGATGTCGAAACGTAACTAAAGGCGTGGCTACATTTTTTGTGGTTCAAAATACTGAATTGCGTAGCTGCAGCATCGGCGCTTGAGACTTTAAACGTGTTATTCTCCAAACGCAATTTTTCAAAGTGCCAAACCTCATTGGAATTTGTGCACAGCCTTTAAAAAAACATTTTTCGAAAAGTAAATAACGAATTTACGTAATTTTTTTGCGAATATATAATAAAAGACTTGCTTTTTTAGACAAAAACTCTTCTCAACACCCGCTCAAAAATCAAAATATTTTCTAGTTTTAGGGAAGATCTAGATTAAGCAACTGTTTTTCAAGCTTGGACCAGTTGTTGAACTAGTTCTGAACAATTTGCAATTTATGCCACCAAGGCTCCCAAATTAACCTTTACTCGCGCAGTGTTGCAGTTTTTCAATATTTTTCAAAAGTTTTTTTTTTTATTTTACCTAAATATGTGCTTAACAGTTTCATTGAGTATTAGTAGATTATGATGGTGCTTTTCCATACAAAAAATTTCAATTTTTCTTTTACTGCGGCTAACCTCCTTTGAGAAGATGCAAGGATGTCCTCGGGGATTTATACTTAAGAGAATAAGTCTTAAGGCCCAAGAAAAATGTTGCTTCAATTATTTTAAGAACAAAACGGAGCAGTAACAGCAGTTCAGTTCTCCTTCTATCTAAATATTTGTAAAACAGCTCTAAGGCTATGTTCGCAAAGTCGGGCCTTTGGCCAATGTAATGATGTTTTTTAATAATTTTTTTATATCATCTTCAATTAGCTAAGGCAAGCAAGGTGTTACCCTCCTATTTCGATTTAAGGGGAATGTATAAGCGGAGAGGTTTATATTCAAATAACGAAAAACTGTCGTTTCTTAATCTTTCTACCATAATTTCTTTATAAAAAATATTTTTGTTATGGAAAACCTTGCATGTCGACGTCTACGAAGAATAACTACTTTTACTAGTAAATGGTGCGTTTTCTCCACTGATCATTAATTGTTTTTGCACCTTAAAATTACGTAGATTCGAAAAAAAAGATACATGACGTTTCCCATCGCATTCATAAAATTAATTTAAAAACACTTTTTTAAAATAATGTTTCATATTAATGAACTAACAGGCATAATAATATAGATATAATTAAGAATTTCATGTCGCAATACATAAAAGTTTGAGGCCCTTCAGAGAGTCAAATGGTGTAACACACACATTTTGTCACCTTCCACTATCACTACCAATTTGATATTTATTTTAGAGAAACTTTTAAGAAATATATGCTTCGCTACTTCGCTGCATTTGCTATTTGACTACATTTGACTACTAATATGACTATCCGACCGAGTAAAGGAAACCAGAGTGTATGTCATTTGATTAACAATCGAAAATACCGGAATTATCGATCGGGTGTTGCCACGAAAGCATATTAAATAAAAGTTTACAAAAACCATTGTATAGTTTTCGGCAAAAAGGGCGGAGGTGCAACATTAGCAGAGTTCTCTGCAAAAAACAAAATGAAAAAGAACGAGCACATCACTTGACTTCTACTCTGCACAATGCACAATTTGCTAGGTATCGATCATGTTTCGAACTATACCGAAAGCAAAGCCCACCGTACTAATGAGCATTTCCTGTCGATCACATGAAAGTTACGTTCAAAAATACTATGGCAACCGCGTACTGCAATAAGGATGAGATCGTAATTATTGACTTGCTCAAATCGGATAAACCCATTAATAGAGAAGACTATAGAAATCTCCTTGAATTTATTAAGAAAAATTACGTAAATTAACGGTAACTCGGGGCGTATTATGACAGTCCGAAAAATAATTCCTCAAGCGAGTGCCGACAGCTTTTTTGACTGTACAAATACTCCGCAGCATTTCATTATTTATTTTGTTTAACATAATCCACCATTTCATTAACCCTGATTAGCCCTAATTAGTCGTAGTAAAACCAACCATTCATTGAACAGTTATTTAGCTGAACCTAACGCTGCTTAATCAAGCGCTCTGTTCGCTTGATTTGGCACACTCTGGCTATTATTTCTCTCGAAATCTGTTAAATGAAATGTTAAAAAACAAATTTATAAACGCTGAAGACGCAGAAAAGCACAAAGTCATATTTATTATGCCCAAAAAAAAAAGTATATATATATATTCTGCTTGAATTTTAGTAATTTTAGGGGATTTAAAACACAAAAGACCATGTCGTTCGCGAAATTCGTGGAAATAAAATTATTTTAGCCATTTTTTTGCACTTCAACTTGTCGTTTACTTTATTTTTCAAAGGTTAGGGTGCAAATTCAAGGCTGAGGACAAAATTTGGAACGTTCACAAAATACCAAAGAGTATTTCTACTACATCTCTACCAGTCAGCTAAAAGTGAACCCCTCTTTTCGCTCTGACCAGTTCGATTGAAATATTAGTAGGACGTCTTTATCAAAGTGACTTCAAATTTATTTACTTTATTCGATATTGGAAAATTAGCTTGAACTGTAGACCTATCTTGGGCACGCAAAAATGTGACGAGAAGCTTTATTTTAAACTTTACAATCTAACTCGCCATGAGTTATATAAACCAATTACGCGTTTCAAAGCTTCTTGGCTTATAATCTTTAATACGAATGTTGTACAGTTTTGGATAAATTAATTTAAGCATTCATTGTTTGTCAGTTTGCTACACATAGAAAAGAAGTCATTCACTAATAATTCTCAAGGATATTAATAAGGACATATTCAACTATTTAAAATAAAAATATTGTTGACAAACAGCAAATAATGGCGGCAGAGGAAATTTTTTACGAGAGGCTCCTTTAATTTGAGGGTTATTGCGTAAGCAGTGCAGTGTACGTGATGCAAATTCGAATTTAAAAAAAAACAACAAAAAGTCATTTAACTGACGTGTTTGTAGTCAGAGGAGCCAGTGGGGATTTTGGAAACATCAGTTTTTGTGCTATTAGGGAGTGTGTGAATTAAAAAATTCAACTTTCGAGCAAAAAGTCAATCTCTTGTTAATAACTAATGAAAGCTCAAGTACTTTTCCTAGGAAATGTTATTCCAAACATATTGTTAATAATTCGAATAAGAGAAGAATGAAAATGTATAGAGTTATGATGCTTGCCGTAAAAAATTTGCGAATCAACTTTCGTGAAAAACGCATTGTAGGTTCTGAAATGGTTTGTACCTCTTTACAAAAACAAATATTATATTGATCCACAGCAGGGCCACGTTGCTGCACTTTCGACTTCAATTCTTCTTACTAATTCTCTGCCTCGAAAATTTTTTTACTAAGAGATGGCGCTTTCGTTGCGTTTGCCAAAAATACGATCTTATGTATTATACTTTAGGTTTTGTGAAATGATGGAGAAGATGGCAGGAAATTGTAAAATTCAATCGATCGAATCCACAATTAACATCACTGCTCCTGTTCGAATCATTCTCAGCCTATTCAAAACTCATTTTGATGAAGTTACACTAACGTAGTTTGGAAATGCATTTAAATGAACTTAAATACTTTCCCAGTGCATCTGTTCACATATTAGAGGGTTTAGAAATCAATAGGTAGGACATTAGGCTGTAGTTTTCCAGCGAGAACTGTTTTAAGACAGATAGTCTTTTTGTGGAGTGTTTTGGTAAAAATCCTGAAATTTTAGAAAAAATATTTTTTATAGGGAATATTTTTTTTCCTACGTATTTTGTAGAGCACAACGCATTTATTAAGGTAATAAAAAAAATTCTGAAATATGCGCAATGGTTTTTCCCCTTAATCTGTCGCAAAAAAAATAACCAATAAATTTTTTTTTTTTGGGCATAAAACCGTCAAAAGTGTTGTTTTCACCATCTGCCAGCATGGTCTTAATTGCTTTCTCAGTTTTTATTTGGTTTTCAAAAAATTATTATTGTTAGTAACTAAGCCAGACTCAAAACTCTAACATCTAAGGCTCTCGACTTCATTGAAAACTCTACGGCACTTGAGATTTGAATTCGCGACCAACGAATTGTTAGTCAAGATCCTGTGTTTACTCGGCCACTCGGGCGTTTCATGGACATAAGCTTTCACTAAACGCATGCTTTGGCAAATTGTTATTTTCCTTTTGCGATTATGCCGTGTCGGTGAGATGTGCGTAAAATCTTAAAACTTTCAAAGGGCAGTCTTGCGGTGCTTTATTTTTCACATGATATCGAGATTGGTATTTTGAAAACATCTGTTTTCGATTTAATGCTTCCAGGGTGATCTTGTGATATCAGCCTTAACTTGAAGTTCGAAGCATTTATTTTCGGGATACATAACCTGTATATACTTAAAGACAGATAAAGATTCTATGTTCGTATAGGTGGGGTTTTTACACAAAGTTGCTGAAATTTCAATAAAGCAGTGTTTTACTGTATTTCAGGTCTGCAATTGCTTAGTCCAATTAAAGTACAAGTTTCTCATACGCCATTTCCCTTATTTTATGACTGTTCAAAAACAGTTTTATATCAGTACAGAGTCCTAAACTATCTTAACAAAATTATTGAAATTTCAATATAACCGTGATTTGCATTATTCCGACTCCTAAGTAAATAACATTTGGCTCTTCCAGTGACCACTTGTTTCGAAATCGGTTTAACAGAAAAGATTTTAAGCCTGCAAATTTAGCTTTGCTTTGCAGTGCGGAATGAAGTACAGTTTCAACTTAGAGTAGCATGCGAATTAATGTTTTGCTAGATGCATTTCAGGAATCTGTCCAACCCGTACTTTCCTAGCGACTTATCTTGCCTGGCACTACCCAAATGAAAGATAAAGTTTTCAGAAGCTTGGCATTGAGAGGAACGATCTCTGGCTAACGCCACACTGGCAGTGAAGTTATCTCTCTTGCTATAAGTTTAACGTTGCCAAGGTCACATTTCAGTTGCTAAGGTTATTCTGCCCAATTACTTTACAGAGATTTTCTGTAGAACACACACGGACACATTTAAGCAGAAATAAAAAAGTTTTTTCAACATAATTTCACTTTAAATGCCTTTATCAGCGACAATGCTTATAGCACAAATATTGCGAATGGTCAGGGGTAAAAAATCTATAAATAAAATTAACTGCGTATACGTACGACTGCACATGTGAGAGATTTTACAAAAAAAAAGAAAAAAAAAGAAAGAAAAAAAACGGGCGAAACATATAAATACAGATAAATATATATTTCAATTTGTACCAGATCCATATAAATGAAATTTAATGCTTGAAATAAATACAAAACTAAATTTAAAAAAAAAAAAACAAAAGATGTATAAATACAATATATATAAGTGGACAGAAGAAAAAAGCGAGCGCGTAAATGTAAGCTCAAAACAGAGAATAGTATATCGTTATATGCATATATGTATATATATATATATATATATATATATAATATATATAACAATAAATAAAATCACAGTCATTTAGGTATATCTACATATAAATATATTCATGTACACATATATAGATATGTACAGAAATATGAGCGCCTATGCATATGTTGAAACGTTTGTCTTCCATTATGTTAAAGCTTTTCAATTTTTGTGTGTTTTACGTATTGTTGCTGCTTTTTTTTCCTTTTTTTTTTTTTTCTTTTTTAATATTCACCGTGACTACATAATAAAATCCGTTGTACATAAATATAGACATTTATGCTTATCATTGACTTTAATAAGCACATCGTGTCATATGTAGTGAAGCGGGTGGCGCAAACAACAAAATATCACTTGTTTCAAACTGATTATTCAGTGCTTGCCTACATACAAACACATGTTCATGCACAATACCATTATCACCGTAATCATCATTGCCTCCACCTACCTACTCATATATCTTTCGCACAAACAATTGCTCTCAATATTTCTGGTGTGTCTGTGAATACCTTAATATAAAAGCTTTATTTCATTCAACTCAACACTGATGCAGCGCCATGCTAGAGTAGTTTTTCATAGAGATACAAGAAGGAAAAAAACAAAAAAAAAAAAAAACAGTAACAATAGTTTATAATCTTTTATTAGAGGTGTGTGTGTGTGTTTGTGTGTGTGTGTGTATGTGTGTGTATGTCTGTCTGCGTTTGCATTTATACATGAAAAAAAATGTTGGCCTTTTTATGGAATTCTAAAAAGCAACAACAGCAATTGCAAACATTGGCTATGGGGAGACTTTTGTTGAAAAAGTTTTGTTTGTTTCTTTTTCCTTTTTTTTTTTTTTATTCCATTTTATTTTAAATTTATTTCTATTTTATTCATAATAAACTTAATTTTGCTGTCTCAACGTAAGCTTTTGGGTGTTTTTTCTTAAATTCAATCTGACATAATTCAGTTGGAATTTTATGTATACGTATGTATGTATGTGTTACGTTGAAGTTCTTCATTTGTTATAGTTTTGGTACAAAAACATTTAAGTACACCTACGCTACGGTTTACAAGCAATTTTTTTTTTGCACGATTTCGCTGGATATTTTATTTTTCCATATTTATGTAAATGAGTAGATTGCAGGGGTCTTTTGCGCAATTGGTTGATATGTAGAAAAACGAGAAATACTGCCCTGAAATTTTTGAGTTTGCATCGCATTTTTATTCTAAGGAAGAATACAGGTACGCCTAACCATTCCCAGAGTCAACGTATCGGTTTTGAGTAAGAAGTTTCTTCGTGTATGGAATGGAAGACAATGGGCATTATCATAACAGAGGATTGGGAACAAAATACGAAATTGGGTTTACTTGACTATAAGTTATCAATTTTCGGGATGCAACCGATGGCTCTCTGATAAAAGAAATGATGCCTGCTAAGCAGCGAGCCTTAAGATTATTACCTAACAGTGAACTACAAGAAGGTGCTAGTTTTGACACTAGGTTTGAACGGTGTTCGCTTTCTGTAAACTCGCTTTAAACGGATGTTGAATCAATTAGTTGTTTTTTTCCTGAATATTACCAAATCTTTATCTTTAGAAAAAAAGTCTTATAGAAGTTTAGCGGCCTAGACGACTTGTAGAGATTTATTAGGTCTACAAGAGCTGTTACAAAAAGTGATCGTATTTATCGCTTACGAATTTCATTACCAAGTCTAGCCGATAAGATTTTTTATTTCATTGAACCAGAAGCTCTTCAAGTACATAATAGCATCTACTGTTAAAACTACTACAAAAACGGCACATATTAGGCGAAATAACTTCGATATCCAATCAACTTTTTCAAAATTTTTTTCTAATTTCTTTCTTTCCATGTATTTATATAAAAATTAATTAATTAAAAAAAAAAAAATTAATTATTTGTATTTCTTAAGTAATTTCTTAAGATGAACTTGTAATTTTTTGTTTTCCAAGTTGTCTTTTCATTCTTATTTCCTTGTAGAAGTAAATGACTGAAGTTTGCTTAAAGCAACCCGAGATGCATATATCTTGCCTGTAAGACGGGAGCTAGGTGTACTTTTTTAAATTCAATCCTTTTATTTAAATTTTGATTTTTATCTCTTAACTACGACCATATACGAAGAACTACTGTATAGGTGTGTACATATATGTACATGAGTACAGAACGAAAATCAATTATTTTTAAAAATTTTATTTGAATATATATTACGTGTCATAAACAAATATCTTTATAACATGTTAAATGGAGGTTTTTAATGGAAGAAAAAAAGATCATAAAAGAGATAATGGAGGAGAACTCCAAGTGTTATTTTAGAATTGAGTAGAGCATAAGCCAAGATAAAGCAAAAATTTTTAAGTTTATTGCAAAACATTTTGCGGAAATGTTAAAGTAGCAGTTGCGGTAGCAGTAGTAGTAGTAGTAGTAGTAGTAGTAGTAGTAATAGCAGTAGTAGCCACAATAGCAGTAGCCATAGTATTATTAGTATTAAAGTGATTTGCATATTTCCCTGGTAGTCTTATTGGTCTTGCATTCGAGGCTTATGGCAACGCCTTTATAGTTTATACTGAAGATGGTGCAAAAATTAACCATTTCAAGGATACAAGTGCAGGATTTTTACAGAAAGTGTTAGAATAGTTTTGTTAGTACAGCATATTGACTTCCTACAATGGGCAAATTTTGAAGCACAGCTAAAGTGTGCATAGATCAAATTTACTGAAGCAAAATATTCTATTAATTATTCGATTTAATGATGAAAGGGTTCTTAAAAATTAACTATTAATTTATACAAAGTTTCTTGAAAAATAACAGACCATCGAAACTTTCTGTTCAGTGCTTAGAATTATTTTGAGGTATCAAAGCTGGGCTCTAAAGCCAATGAACTTATGGGATATTCTAGGAAATATTGAAAATAATCGCTTCACGGACAATCCATTATTTAAAGTTTTCTATCAAAAGAAAGGCTATTGTCCGAAAAACTGAACTCTTTAAGATCTTAAATATCACATATGATACACGAACAGTAGTTTATGCTTTTCTCACTCACTATAGCGAAACTCTCCGGCAAAAATTCTCTCGTAAAACTGACTGCTGTCCTACGTATGCTGTTACATTCGTATACTTATTGTCGACATAAAGTTTTACTTCAAATAAAAACTTGTTACACAATTTGTTGTAATTATAACTGAATATCCTAATAATCTGGATCATGGTGTAAGTTAGCTCGATACTCTAAATTACTGCCTGGATAAGTTATTAATGTTTTATGTAATGTCATGGCAAAGCTCAAGATCTTTTAGAAGATGAAATACGGAAATGGAATTGTTCTATAAACAAAGCAGCTTTAAAAAGGTTTGTGGGATGGCTGTGTGTATGTGCTTGTGGGGTTGTATGCGTGTACGTGCGTTTAGGTGTCTACATATGTCAATTATGAATAGACTTATTCCCAATGGCCTTATGTTTATGGAAGTTAAGGTTAGGCAAGAATGTTAAGCGCAAGATAAACAAGAAAAGTATATTGGTCCTGGAGCGAAATTTATTCACTTATCACTGCAAGATATTACCAAGAAATCACAAAGCCTTTTGTTAGCCGATCTGTCAGTTTGTCCATCCATCGTCTTACACAAACATTTGCCTTTAGCTACAACTTGCACGTTTTTGACAAAAACATTGCGAAATTTTTCTTTTCCAGATATTTTTCTTCAGATTTTAAACAGCCGCTGGTTTCTATTTTCAAATCCGGTTTGAGGACTTAACGACATGTATGCCCAGTCTGACTTTTGTGTTTAAATTTTACTGATGGTGCAAATCACACGAACACACGGTGAGTAGAAAGATGGACATTTAATAATGTTACAGTGTTTCGTTGGTCAAGAATATTGATACATTTCGTGGGACGTCTGATGAACATTGACGTCCTTTGACAATATCTGCAATAATAGAATAAGATAGCTATGTTCGACTTTACGATGAAATTTGTCAAAAAGTAATAAGTATTGAGCTAAAATTTTTAAATGCTTGTTATCTATTTATTTTTATACTGTGAGCGCTTGTTGCAACTGCTAACAACATTTTCGAATTTGTTTGAAAATTTTTTGACCGCCGTGAACATGTTTACAGACATATTGCTCCTACTTTTCCCTATATAAAGCGATATTCGCGGCATGTTTCAGTTCTTTTTTACGACTTTCTGGCTGCGAAAGTTTCAAACAAAAAATGGACATATGGACAGAAAGGTTAACAAGTGTAAATCCATTGTGTATCTTACTCTAAATCAAGATTTTTAATAACTCTGCTTGCTTTGCAAATCGAACAACATTTCATTACTCTGTCGAGGCGAATGTAAAGGTTTTTTTACAGAGGAAATATCGACTAAAGCTAAACTCGAATTATTCGGTTTCTTGTTTTTGGATTTAATAGGCCTCTAATAATGTTTTTTTCTTTTACGATTTTATTATTTATATTTTGTTTTTATTCATTATTGTACTAGATTTTATTTCATATATATTTTTTTACACCTTTTTAGTTTATTATCATCATTTATTTTTTGTATTATCTTTTTATTTTAATTTAAATTGTTTATCATGGAATTTGTTCTCCTTTTTTAATGTTTTATTTATTTATTTATTATTATTATTTTTTTTTTGAAAGATATATCGTTAGCATTATTTACAAAATTATCAATCTTTTTAAATTATTTTCGATTTCTTGATCGATTTTTATTTCAACTTTTACCTTTTTATTCTCTGAAAAATTAACTTTTTTATGCACATACTTTTATTAATAGTTCTTCTTCTTATTACTATGACATCCTTTCATTTCCTCTCGTAGTAATACAAACACAAACGAACGCTTACGACACCGGTCACGAATTTTTCATTAATAAACGATTTCGAAATTTTCATGGGCTTCAAATAAAAATAAATAAATGCATAAAATAAATGAAAACTTACAGGAAAATTTCTTACGAGTTGAGCTCGTTTACAAATCTTTTTCGCAACTTTTTTTTATCTGTAATCTGAAACACAACTTTATTATTATTATTATTATTATTTTGATATAATAATATTTTTTAAGCATATATTTTATTTTCTTTGATTTTCCCAATGTACTGTTTGGTAAATTGTAAAGAAAATCACACACAACAATTTTTTCCGTTTTATTATATTTTTCTTTTTTTTCTTTTTTTGCTTTCTTTTCGAAATTTGAGAATCCCGTTAGTTTCGACCGTACCCGCGGGATCGCAAACTCTCACTAAACGATTTTTATGGTACACACAGAGATGCTGCACATTGTACGGCTGTTACTGCTACGGCTGCTGTTATACAGTTCATAGCATACACAACAGCGTCACTTCAAATGGACAAACACAATACAAGAACTCTGCATAGCACAAGTGATAGTGGAAACAAAACAAAAACATATAGAAAAGAAAAAAAAGAAGAATCTATACGTAAAATCAGCCACCAAAGCAGGAAAAATTCGACAACAAAGGCAATAGCATAACAGTAATAGAGGACACATCTCACATCTCATCAGCATCGCCAGCAACAGTATCATCATCATGTAATGTAACACAAACGACGACAAAAAACGAAGCTTAGAACAGCTGTTTCTTGTAATTATTATGCAAGAGAATGTTAATAAGAGAGCGGACAAGAGCACACTCTGCAGCAATTTAAAGATTTAGAATAGATGGAGAGTTGACAAGAGAAGTGAGATTATCATCAGCATTGCGCACATTAAATGACCACTGTCTCAGAGAGACAGACAGAGAGAGAGGGAACAAGAGAGAGAAAGAGAGAGAGAACACAGTAATTTCGCCTGTTCTCTCGAAATGAACTACAGAAACTGAAACTGCATTATTAAAATGAATTATTAGGTTACAGACTTTCGACATGTGTTGTAAGCGAAAACTCGTAAAGACTTTAGAAAACAATTTATGTACAAAAATAAGAAATTTTGTTTTTCCAATTTGCAAATTTTTTTTTTCTTTTTTTTTTTTTGTTCTGCCTTTCTAACATACTAAAAAAGTTTATCTCCCTCTTTGCTTTATATTTGTGGAAAGGCGTGTAAAAAATCATGCCTTTATTAACGCTTTACATAGAGGCAGTAGACCTGCTTTGAAAATATTAAGCGGAAAATGCATCGCTAACTCAGTTTACTAAGAAATCCGTAGAAATCGAAGCTTAAGGATTTTTATGAAAAAATTGCAAAAAACGCATGTTAGTGCTAGGCAATGTTGCGAGACATATGCGTTAAAAACTCTGATTAACTATTGGTAAGAAGCGTTGATAAATGAAAATGATATTTATTATCTTTAAATAATTTTACATTAAATCTTCTTATTAATCGTCGGAAAAAAGAACGTCTAAAAAAACCTCTCGTTGGAGGCACAATAATCTATCTACATAATCTAATTTCATTTAGCCATATCAATTTGTCCGTCTGTTTGCCTACAGAAATGGCAATCTGAGACTTGACAAGTCTATATATTGCTTGTCTCCAGGGGATGGTATTGGTGGTGCTACAATCTTCTAAATTTTCAATACACTAGTCAACAAGTCCGAAGACAGATAAATAGAAAGACAAAGGGAGAGGGATATGCTCTTTTTAACAAAAATCCACGCTATTTGTAGCAGATGAAAAGCCTTAAACAACACTTGTCAAAATTTCATCTAAGCTCGATTCTTCCTTTATCAGTTCTAGTTACTTTAGTAACGCAATTTTTGATATTTTCAAACTAAGAGGAAAATTCGAATTTTATATGTCGAATAAGCATTATTCCTTGAAGAGAAGAAACCTAACATTGGCTTGAAACGCCTTGTAACGGTTCATCGCTCTCGAAAATAAAAATTTATCGGTGGTTTGCTGACGTTAAACCGTCATATGAGCACTGATATTGCTCAGCGTACCCAAAGCCCAAAATAGGTGATTATGCAAGAAAACAGTAGAAAATTATTCTAAATAATCGAAGAGCAATATTGCAAGACACAGCTGACATCCTAAAGGTCAAGTATTCAACACTTTGCAGGAAAATTTGAATATCAAAGAGCCCTTTTCTAAGCACAAATGCTCCGTGTGACAAGTCGATGACTTCAAAGGCAATGCTGCACGAATTGAAGCTCGAATTGTTTTCCTATCCACCATCTTATCCCCACATATACTCGCCACGCATCATTACATATTCATAAGTTTCCAAATTATGGTCCGGGTAAAAAGATTTGGATCAAACAATAATGTTCAATCACGTTTTGGCGCTCTTGACAAAGCGTTATCGTTGGACTGTTGGTCCCGTTCTTGAAGCAAAGTTGAATTTTCCAATAATAAGTTCTTTTCTCAGTTAAATTATTTGTCGATCTAGAACTTGCTTTTAATTAATTTTCACGGCACTTGTCCATCGAAATTTGCAAACCTTTCCACTATTTTCATTATTCATGTACCTTTGCATTAATTTTCTTTTGCTTTGCAATTTTAGTAATTTTATGCGTAAATTATTTACAAACATTAGGTTTATTTACCACTCTCTTTCGCTCTATCTGTTTATAACAGACACAATCTTTCATCAATCTTTCAAACGGTTGAAAGTGTTTTGTTTCTTTCACTGTACGAGTGCTGTTATTTTCATAAGTATGTTAAACTGCAGCGCTGTGGTCGAAAGCTTTATAGCACAGAGACTGGTTAGAATTTTTATAGCAAACCGTCGTTTACAGAGCAGCAAGATACTTGAGAAGGAAAATAACATTTGTTTTTTCAGTTTATTTACCAAAATGCATACATTTATCAGTAATGTATGACATTAAATCGATCCAGCGAAGGCCATTTGTACATCTGTCGGTTCATCTTACGAGCTGTCGTTGTCAGGAGAAAAGCCGAAATTTAAGCTGGCTAATGTTCACAATTTTGAGATCTATATACGAAGAGCAACAATAATGCATAATTGTCATCAAGAGACGGAGCCGACTCAAACTTATGCGCCCATTATTTGTTTGATTAAGCCCCAGATTCTTTTTTTCCATAAATACTTTCAATTATAAATTACAGTATTTTGGAATGATGGCGGATGCTGTCACGGTACAGACGATGTAAAGAGTTTACCCGGAAATGAAAAGAGGGAGCGTGGAATATTTGAAGAATCCCGTTAACCTACGAAACCGGCACAATAGTCCTTTACGTTTATCTGAGAAACACTGAATAAAAAAAGTGTTTGTTGTCGCCTATGCTTCAAATGAAGAAAATTTTTTCAGTAAATTTGTATCGTTTTCTGGGAATTCATTATAAAAGTTCAGAACACTTACAGAATGTAGCTTAGAGTTTCCTCTATTAATTTCAGAAATAAAAGATTTGTTAGCTAAATTCACTCATTTTCTTCATAAGCTTATCTAGACTTATTTGGTCATTTTAATCTAATAAAACCGTCTATAAATATGTAAAATCGTCCAGTTCAAGTTTTATGACCATTTGCCTTACAACAGCGTACCCGACACAGGCAATGGTTAAATAAACGCGATTTCTCTTCTTAATCGTTTATATATATGCTTGGCATGGTCTTTTGACATTAATCTCCCATTTTGAGCGCAGAAACAAAGCGTAAAAAAATTGCAGTCACCTTGAAGCACATTTTGTATACTTACCACCTTTCTTCCAAACAAATGTGTGAAAATCTCGAAGTTTCTTATTTACTTAACAGTTATGTGTTGAAGTTTTCAGTTTCTAGATGTGTCCGTTCCAATCCAAAATTATTTGTAAACTGTACGAATTATGAACATTGCGCATAACTAACTTTAAGTTGGCAAGTTGTTTAGGCGGTAAACAATAAATAATAAGTAAAAACACTATAGTGGGCCACGGCCCACCATTAAATACGCTAAACCTATCTACAGGTGTTCACAACGCGATTTTTCAAGAGGGGGTATTATATGAGAATCGGTCGAAAAAGTGGTTTGAGTGGTTTTCGGTAGAGTTCTTTCTTGGGTCGAAACACGTCAGTGGTCGAAATTTCATCAAAATATATCAAAAACTGCGGTCTGTGGGCTGAGCATAAGAAAACAGAACGAACAGAAGGACAGATTAACTTAAACCTATTAAGAAACTAATTCTGAATCGATCAAAGGTCCTTCTGGATAATGCATAAATTCGTGCAAACTTAATACACCGTTGTACCGTAAATGATATAGGATTTAAAAATGTATTGAAAGCTTTACGTTGAAGATTTTGGAATTTTTTTTTTGGCCATATATCTGCTTATATTATGTTTCCATGCCGTGAGCGAGTACTTCATACTTGACCTGCCGATTTATATGCAAAGCTTATAGAAGAAGTTTGAAAATTAAACTTTAATTTTTTTCACCCGTCAGTGAGAGTGGATGAAAGGGCTTCCAGCACATATTTCTACATGTGATATAACCGGACTTACGGTGACCTACAGTTCACTATAAAGTCACATGTAGTAAAAAGCTTTGCACGTTATAGCGCTTACCACATAATATCGGAATTAAAGTTTAAAGCGTTTTCACTTTTCTTTCTTCTTTCTGCAATTATTATCTTAAAAATCCTATTGATTACATTTGAAATTTTTGGTCGAGTACTTCGTAGTAATAAGGAAAATGTTATTTCAAAGTTTTTGTACGTATTGGGAGCACTAGGACTAGGAAACGCTATCCTTTTATTGAATTGCAAAAGTATTTGCATCTATTTACCATTACAATGTTTCCATATTCGCTTCTGTACGCTCAGCTGGTGTTTTAAAGCAACTTGTTGCCTTGTAATAGAGGCTCTTCTACCATTGTAAGAGAAAGAGAAAACAAGTTTTCAAGTACTGATAAGCATAGACCGCTTCTGTCTGATATATTACAAGACACAAGTGCAGACACCTATTAATAATGATTATAAGACAATTCGAACACATTTTCCTTTTGTTCTGGCAAGTTCTCTTACTAAAATATGTCATTCAGTTCAATATTTTCTTTGTTTCCTTCCCACTTCTAGCTTGTTAGTTGGCTTGTTGTTGCGTTTTTCTTTTTTTGTCTTTCCGCCTTTGGTTTTTCAAATTCTTGCCTTCAACCACTGCCTAATCGTACGCTTTTGAAAACTACAATACAAGACGCCAAAAGCTCAAAAATGTGTAAGAGGTATCTATGTTAGATTTTTGAAATTCTTGCCTTTTTCATCTACTAAATCCCTTAACTTCTCTTATCTCTTAGCCTATCCTACCTCTTAGCTACTCACCACTAGCCTCGGTTAGGCTTGAATTTTCCTTATCCTCCATCTTCTCTTACCACTTGATTTCTTCTTCTCCTTATTTATCTTGCCCATTATTTTCCCTTATCTTTCTAACCTTATTCTCTATATTTCCTTATTCCTCGATCCACTAATTTTTCTATATCTCTGACCGTCCTTATTTGCCCTTTTTTTCGGTCGCACTGTCTTTCTATCTCTCTCCTCCAAAATGAGCTCTTCACCTTCTTTTGATCTATTGTCTTATGTTTTATCTTTACTTTTCTCTTATTCTTCGAAATTCCCTCTTTCCCTTATGTCATTTTTCCAAATTTCTATCAATTTGCTCAGTTTTGTTTTACTTCTAGCCACCGTCTTATCTTTCTAGTCGCCTTTTCCAGCTTCATTCTAAACTTCACATGTATTTTCTTCTCTCTCTCTCAATGCTTCTTTCCCTTAAGAGTCCCTTCGTTACTTTTCTCGACAACTTCTGCTACTTCTAGCCTATAAATATTTTACTTTCTGACGTTTTTCGTGCCGTTGTAGGACTCGTGTAGCTTTAACTCTTCATTCCTTATTTTATAACTTTCTTTTGCCACTTGCCTTAATTTCTCCATGAATTATTTTCATCTGACACTTTTAACTCATATCTGTAACCTTTCACTTTTTTTCACTTATTTCTTAATTAATTTCTGTCGAGCAATTTTAACATTTCGCGATATTCTAGCATAACCAATTACTCGCCATTGTTATATACCTCTCTGTCTATTTATCGTTGTTTTAAAATTTATTACTTGGCAAAGTAAGAGTCTGAACTAGTAAACGAGCAGACAAGCGTTTTAAATAAATTCGTAATGTTTGATGGGAAGTCTTTGTTTTTTACTTATGGAAACCCTTGCCCACTTATATAATTGACATTCTTCTGTGCCATTTAAGCTATTTTTATCCGATTGTCATATCATGACAAAAATAACTTTTTCTTAAACCATGTATTGGTTGGTAGCCGAGGCAAAGCGCTCTTACTGTGACATGTCGTGCAGTACAGACGTACACATAAATCTTGGAAGCAATTAAAAAACTTTCACACACATAGATAATATCCTGTCTCAGGCACGGCAATACATAACTGCCAGCCAGCAAACAAATGTCAACTGTCGATATGATGGGTTTTAACCTTAATGCATTTCATCCTTGAAGGTTATCTTAACAACGCGGAGATATACTTCGTTTACCTGTGTGCATGTGTAGAGCGAAGGAAGCAAAAAAAAAAAAAAAACAGAAATGGAATTTATTACACTCACATAAAACTATAAGTTTTTAATCCAAGTTTTAACTAACACAGCCAACCAACCAACTGTCAAAAGAAAATCAAGTTTCATTTCTTTTCCGTTTTTTTTTTTTTTTTTTTGGTAATTTCTGTTCTTTATTGTTTTTCTGCTTTCTTGCTATGCTGTGCTTTAGATTTTTGGAAAACGTTACTTTATACCGGGACTGAACCACTCTTTGCTATTCCATTTTCCCGTTTTCTATTATCCCTTCAGCAGTTTATTTTGATTTTAATTACCAAAAGTATTAAATCCAAACTGTTGTCACTTTTACTGCATTAGCAACAAGTTAGGTTAAAATTGACTTATTCTGCACCTCGACCAAAAATGAACCATCGTTGTGCTCAAGGTTCTTCCACTAATG
>CCAG010006998.1:0-15031 GCA_001077435.1 Glossina morsitans morsitans | reverse complement strand
AATAGGGGCAAATATTATATGAATACAAAATGAAAAGCAAATACTTAGCAATAGAATCTCAAGCAACGCAAAACTAAGGGCAATTAGTTCATAAACATTGAACACTTACTCTGTTCGGTGTAAATATATTTCAGGATGATGTGCTGAGTGACTAATCAACGCACCCGTAACTACAACCATCAAAAGACTTCAGGTAGGAGCTATTAAAGATTCGACCCTAATGGAATACACACATGACTTTCATAATTATTACAGTTGTACACCTAGTTTCGTATGTAAGGCTTTAGAGGTTTGCGTGTATCTGTCTCATTGGAATGTTTCGCAATAAAAATCGTAAAAAAATTACAGCGGAAAGGCTGAAATTGCGCATAAAAGTATAACAAAAAAAAAAAAAAAAAAAAAACAAAAAAAATCGAAAAACATAAGAAAAGCCTGAGTGTTCGTTCAATTCAAGAATGACGAGAAATATATAAATATCGCTCAGTTTGTGAGTTGAATCGTAAACTTGGTGCTTTATTGCTTTGAACGGGGGATATAAAAATCTTTGATAAGATTTGATAAAACTACGTTCATTAACAAATCGGAAGATTTTTTATTAATGTAATGTAAGGCAAACGACTGTAGGTTTACTTGCATGCAAACTTTTACAGATAGATACCAGTAACCGACTAAACACACGCAATGCCACTAAATTACTACTGTATGCTTTATTCTATACACTGGACATCCTTTGTATGTTTTTGCAATGGATGCTTGCTTCACATTCACGTCAGTAGACGTTTGAATTTCGACGCACACACATAAACTTCAGAATATAAACACATACGCATACGTTTGCATATAAAATATTATTGTAGCCATTGTTGTTGTCCTATATGTGCAATTCAGCACTTTTGTACGCACATACTTACGTATATACAAGAACACAACAATAATGGAGATTGTGAACAAAAGAGGAACACAAGAAAGCATCCAATATAAAGCAGCTTTTAATAGCTTCGACTGCCCCCAATCCGCAGTACGAAAAATATATAAAAACTTTGTATACATTGCTACATACGTACATACGTACATACGCACTGAAACTTCTTGTCTGCTCCGCCTTTATAAATAACTCATGATATCAACAACAATACTACAGATAAACACACACATTTCTAAAAAAGCAAAAAAAAACAAAGAACATCCATATGCTTACCTCACAGATTCACATATACAAATGCATAGAGGCAAGCACAGTCCCGCATACATATACAAACAGGAGAGATTCAGATAAAAATGAAAAAACAAAGCAAATAAAAACATTACAGTAAGGTAAGGGTCAATTATTGAATGCTCTACACTTAGAGGCCGTGCGCAGCGGCATAAGCCTAAAAGGCTCTCATCGCAGCCAAACAAATGCAATATAAATAAAATCATCCTATTTTATATTAAGTCAAAGCAAATGTTTATTACAATCCGGACAAAATTACATTTATGCGTAAGAACTCATCTGCGTCATTTCTATTAATATCTACGCTTTGACTGAGTAAGACGATCTCCATTAAATTTAATTGACAGAGTGCTTCGAGTGTTACTTTAGAAAGAAAGCTATAAGTGTGCCCTGAACACAGCAAATAGTTCTCATTAGGGAATTGGGCGGAGGGTGACTTAGGCCAAGGAGGAAGCGCGATAAGAAAAACGTTGGTCAAGAAAAAAAATAGATCTGAATGCGAAACATTTTCATACGCGCAACACTAAATACGTCAAAGTTGTTTAAAACTTTGTAGAAAAGTTTTCTGGCTTTTTTTTTTTTTTGCCGAACAAAATATTGTTTGAAACTTGTAACATTTGTATCGCCCGATTAGAGTATGTGTGAATATGTGTATGAGCATAGACATACGCATACCCATCTACACATCCACTTCATGTACGAAATAAGGAAAATATTACATGTGCAAATATATTCATATATACACACACGCGCAAAGATAAAGAATTATGTATAACAGTGTTTATCTTGTTGTCGTTGTTCTTGTTGTTTGTATGCGATATCATTGATTTTTTTATTATTGTTATTATTATTATTATATGCATATACATATAATAAACAGGCTAGAAAAGAGGAAACTTTTTTAAGCTTTTTTGTCAATTTTATCATTTATTAGCCTCTCCCGGTGGACATACGAAAGTAGAGCATGCAATGTTTCCATATTTGGTTACACAGAAAGCATATAATTAACAAACGGAATATTTATATTTCATTTGAACCGAACCTTTCGATTCCTAAAATGTAATACTTTTCATTACATACATATATATACATGTGAAAGCATTCTGTGAAAAAAGGGTCTGGCAAAACCTTACATGATAACAATGAAAACGTAACATGGTTTGTAAGTTTGACAGATACTTACATTTACATTTTAATTTCAGCTCTTGCATCCAAAAGTATGTCGGCCAATTTTCAACTTTCTATCCGAGTATTTGTAGCTTTATGAATTTTGATGGGCAATAGGACAAAGAGACGGACGTAATTATTTCGCGTACTATTATTTCATGCAAACCTAGAGTTTAACAGTTTCCACTAGATGTTCTCCTCAATAATCTAATCGCTTTGATTGTTTCACGGCGTTACGGAAGCTTCAATTTGCTAAATTTCTGTTGAAAACAAGCGATCAGGAAGGCCGGGTAGTGATCATTCTTGCCTGTAGCCCGTTAAAGAAAAAATTTGCGGTTTTATGATTCGGTCGCTATAATGTCCGGAATAAATAGTCCGTGTTCGTGGACATAATGCAGACCGTTAGCGCGCCCAGGGAAACTACTGACACAATCTTATACCTTTTTATTTCTTTAGGGTAGTTTGGATTCCATGCACTCAAGTCATACTCCTCACCACGGTCGTTAGAATTTAATAAGTTTGACCTACAATCACGATGGAAGAAAGTCTTTTTAATTTTTATTTGTCGAAAATGAAAGTTAAAGTGAAAACTTAGACGCGAGCAGATTACAGTTTTTTCTCAAAGTCCACTTTAAAATGCTTGCGTAAAACCACATTACATACAAACCTACTATGGTCTGTATAACAATTTCGGAGGTTTATGGATCATCTGTCGTTGGTTTGTTGAATTCTAAAAATCAATTGATGCGACGTGTTCCAAAACACACCAAAATCAGCATGAATTCTGTCACATGCAAAGCATAAACCACCACTTGCAAGAAAACTACGCCAAGGCTGGACTGAATCTAAAGAAACGTTTCTTTCAAATTCATCGAGATTGACTGTGACGTGTTTAGGAGATTTTCTTCTAGATCATCGTAAAGTGACACAAAGCGTTCTCCGTGGCGTGGTAAGTTCGGGAACCGATAAATAATAAACGCATCTATTTCCAATGCGGACTGAATTCCAAAAATATGTTCATTCCTTAAGCCAGCCATTTAAAACTCACCCAGCACTACGTCCGAATACCGGTTTCTGCGTTGCTGCTTTACACTATTCGTGCAATTGGATTCCGCCTGGCCGTTTTGCCAACATTAAGAATAAATCTTGTTACCGACGCTGGGAAAATCCCGTGAACTAAGTCGAAATTAGCTGAATAGCTGACGATCTGTTTATACGATCCGTTGAATGCCAAGATGTCAAGTTTCATTTGTTATTTTGTTACATTATTTTTAATATCATTGTAAGTTCTTAACTTGGCAGTGTAATAATTTTTCCAATTCCTTAATTCTTCTAAAGGTTTCTGCATCAAAAACAATTGTAATAATGAAAAACAAACCTTAAGTTCGTCGCTTTATTTAACTGAATTTTCTACGAAAAAATTGATTAAAATAAAAAGAAAACTTTTAAACACAATGAACGATGGCTCTAATTGCGAACATTACTTAATACAAAAAAATATTATGACACCTCGATTACATTATAAGATTCATCTGCTATGTGGGCACTGAATATGTAAAACAAAAATATGAATAATTTATTAAAATAAAATAAATTTAATTAAAATATATTTTCCTTTCCTTTCTATTTGCATTCAGAAAAACAACATCTCTCACATTGTGTGGGGTGTGGTGGGCAAATTCATGATCAATATATCCTGCGCGTAGCACCAGACTTAGAATGGCATGCAGCTTGTCTGAAATGTCAAGAATGTCGACAATTTCTGGATGAAAATTGTACGTGTTTTGTGCGTGATGGCAAAACCTATTGTAAACGTGATTATGTCAGGTGAGTGTTCCAATAGAAATATCATTATGTTATTCCATAGTAAAGAGAAAATTATCAGGAATTTCGATCTTTAAAACGAATGCATAAAAATAGGATTTTTCTACGTAATCCTACCGTTAGTAGGCTTCAACTTTCCGTGTCTGAGTTAAGAGAATTTCTAATGTCAGACCGCGTGGTGGATAAGTGAAGACGCAAATCTGACCAAATCAGGCAGGAATCGTTATTTTTGTAACAGGTTCATTGAATCGATTCAGGCGAGAATATAAGGGAAATTGAGATTTTGGTCTTCCACTTTGTATTGCCAAACAGATGGCCATCATCACACTCCCATCTCATATTCAGAGAATTGATCAAAAATTACCTATGGGGTTCCCAATCTGTAGAGAAAAACTAAAATTGGTGTAAGCCCAACTAACTGCAATAGAGTGCAAGGTGTTGCTACATAGCCAAACACGAAAAAAAATGATGCTTGACTTCAAAAGAATCTTTGAGATACAACCAATACATAGAAAGTGCAGTATATTTTGTTATTCAAAGCCGTTTTTATATTTGCTTTCAAAATGACGCTAGGATGCGAGCTATAGGTTGTAAAGCTACACTTTGTGGAAGCATATTTGACGTCAAATCATCTTTTCTATCTTATGGAAGCTGTAGACAAATATTTGCAACAAGTTTCGTTCAATACCCGCCTTACAACATTTGATTGCATTCTTTCTTGTTAAAGCGACACACAAATTGTCAGATAGACGGACTGGTCAGAGACAGAGACATCAGCAAATACGTGGCAAGCAGATGGACTAGCAGATTCACGAATTGACAGATGGAAGGACTGATAGACAGACAAGCCGCAAGACAAGCGGACATATAAGAAAGGGGAGGAACCGATAGGCAGACGGAAAGACAGACAGATGGGTCAGCGGACAAACTGATCGGGAAAGGAGCGGACGGCTAAACACGTAGAACGCCTGGCAAACGCATCAACAGCTAAAGCTAATTGCCGGACAGACGCATAGACAGACGGACATGGCTTAGTCAGCTCAACTCTTCCATCACAACAAAAATAATTTATTAAATCTTCGTTATTTATATCTGGACGCTGCACAGAGAATGACAAATCAGTTCTATTTCCAATCTTTAGGTAACGAATATGTTTGTATACAATGCTAGCGCAAAAAGAAGACGGAAGAACAGAAATTCTATCAGGTGCATTATAAATTAATGAAAAGTCTTAGGTTGTGTATTTGCTCTGAACATAGTCAGCGAATAGACAAAAAAGATAGATGAAAAAAACTTCTTTTGTTAACGAGCAGACGCTTTTCATTTCGCACATCAGTGCATATGTACGCTTGTTACCGCATTATTAAAATGTAGAGAATCTTAAATAGCTGGAGTGGCCAACTACCCTTCGGGCATTATCGATCGACATTCATTTTGCCGTTGAAAACATTTCAATGCCGATTCGCCCAACTTTGAAAACTTGAAAGGGGAATAGAGAGAAGAAAATTGGATCGTTTCAATCGATGCTGAGTCGAGTATATCGCTTGGACATCATTTTCAGTTATTGGTCATCTCTGTTCAATTGTACAAGCAGCTGCTATCTATTTGATTCTTGTTTGCTTAACATATTAGTTACAAAGCGGTAATAATGAATGTAAGCAACAAGATTTTAAACACAGTTTTTAATGTTTTGTTTAAATTAATTTTTTATTTGCGAAAATTATTAAAGCATACAATCTATTAAAAACACATAAAAGCCGTACGTTGACTGCAGTCGCACGTAGGCGTGAACAAGCGCGTAAAAATTGTTAAATAAAACAGCAACATTTATCATTTAAGTTATGCGGTATAGTATAGTAATGATATATATAAATACATATATATACATATATATATAAATATATGGATATAATAAGATATACCGCACAGTGTTATTTTGATTTAAAAATTCTCATTTAAGAACTTAGACGATTTTTATTCAGTCGACTCTTATGAAATCAAATCCAAAAATGCTATGAAAAGTAAAGCTCAGTCCGTGGGTCAATATTGAAATAATTTATTATCAAATCATCAAAAAACAATTATTTAACACTTGATTATATGTTTGGTCAACAAAACATATATAAGTATTTGATCAACTCTCCGTATATGTATTATAATACAAATACAAAGAATATGAAAACATTCTTCTGCATAAGTGCATAAGCACATGAAAGTTGCGATCTCTCTAAAGGAACGAAAGTGAATTTGAATTTAAATCTAGTTGATTGCAAATCTTCGTTTCTTGGAACTGTTTATCCTCGACTGAATCGCTCGCCAGCGAAAGAAGTCTTTGCAAAGTGGCGATTAATCGTGAATCTTGTGCTCAGTTCAAATTTTGAAAAAGTTCACGTTTCTTGTACTTTGTAAAGCTGTTGTCTTCTATATGCCTTCACATAAACTCGACATAATTATAAACTCCCGATGCCAATCTGCTTTATCATCCGGCTTGAATTGACATCCATGTACAAATCTACAACTAGGACTATATAGATCGACATAGCTTTACGTTTATACGGCAAGGCTTTTATAAGTTTTGTCTGAAATGCAACTATTCTTAGCCTTCTAAGTCCACTTTACAGTAAGACAGGCATACAGTGCTTCTCTTTATAACGTTCAAGAACATTAGAATAAAAGTGAGTATACCGTGAAGCTCTTACATTAGGTACAACGAATACCGAATTGCAGCCTAAATCTATCTAATTAATTAAATTTATTGAATTATTGAATTATTGAATTATGCATTTATGTTGTCTTTATTCCTTTGCAGACTATTTGGCGCTAAATGTGATAAATGCGGCAACGCCTTTAGCAAAAATGATTTTGTGATGCGTGCTAAAACGAAAATATTTCACTTGGACTGCTTTCGTTGTTCAGCGTGTGCGAGACAGTTAGTACCAGGTATTTATTTATATACATATTATTACATCGATAATTGGCATTTACACAGTATTAGTGATCTACTAGATTTCATAGTCTCACCCAGTTCACCCAAAGTAATGTCTAGCCTTACCATTTTACCATTTGCATTTCTCGGCAGTATTTCTGCCTACACTTAGCTGGTCAGCTTTACCAGCGCAACGTATAGATTCGATGTCCTTGGAATTCAAGTAAATTTTCATTCATAGATAATATTTCTGAGGGATCTTTTATACGTAGTCTTTTTCATACTAAGAAGGTACTCTTGTCGAGAATACAGCAAACACTTTTGAGACTTTTATTGTCGTTAACCTCTTTAATTAGTTAGTAGTTTAGCTTTTATTCCATTTCAATTAGTGAAATGGAAAGACGGATGAGAGGAGTTCACGGCAAAAAAGTAAACAAAAAAGCATATTCTTCAACTTTCCCCATTTTCGAAATTTAGCCATTTATGAAAAAAGAAAAGAAACTGTGGTCCTACTTGCATTTGATCGGTTTATTCCTTTTCTGTTACAATGGTGGCTTTCTTAAGCCTATTACTTCCCTTACTGTTCAAATAACTACTAAACTAATTTTGCAGATTATTTTTCTATCATCATTTTTTCCCATCTAACAACATTTTCCTACATACCTTGGTTCTCGATATTAAGTAAACTTGATAGAAGATAGAGGCACAAGATTCGTCTAAAGGCGAACCGTAACTGTCGCTTAAGATAATTGCATTAGAAAACGCGTGGTCACTAATTAGGATCATGGATTTGAGGATCATGGGAAATGATCTTGAGGCGAATTTTAATTATCGTTTAAAGTATAATGTTAATGTTAATGAAACAGCGGTACTTAATTTGCCTTTGATGATCATGGGAAAATATCCCCGTTATACTTTACTTTTACTAGTACCGAGATATAAATTTTAATATGTTTTTGTATTTCAGGTGATGAGTTTGCGTTACGTGACGGTGGAGTGTTATACTGTAAAGATGATCATGATGTTTTAGAGAAGTCTTCACAAAGTAGTCTAACATCCTCTTCAATAGAAAGCAACAATAACAATAGCTGTAGTAATAATAATAATCATACGAGCCTCAGCAATAATAATCATTCCAGCGAATTGGGCTCAATGTCAGGTGAGTTTAATATATGAAAATTGCTAGAGAAAAATATTAAACATAATCGCACCACGTAAGGGATTTGGATAAACAATTTTGTATGTGCTCTGTGTTGTCTGTGTGCATATATATATGTAGACAAACAAAATTCTCAACCACAATATTCAATCCATAATTTCCATGAATTTTAAAAATAATTTTCTAAAATTTTTGTGCTAACGAAGCATACATCAATCATTTCCCGCTTACATCAATCTCGTGTTAGTAACAACTTTTCCAGTTAGATAAATAAAAGCGGTTTCTCAGAGCGAATCAAACATAACATAACATATTCAAGGAAAATGTCACTACAGAGAAACAAGCCGAAAGTTTTGTACAACTTGAAACTGATAAACAATCGAATGATTGTTGTAACAACAATCGTGTATTGGTGTATGTAATGCATGCATGAATGCATGCATACAAATATATGTACTTACTTATGACAATAACGACAACGTAGTACATACACGTACATGCACAGTTCAGTTGAACGTACAATTCATTAATAGGTGTCATGTCATTAAAGCGGTACAATGATCGAAAGCTATAACACAACACAGCAAGCATTTTGAAGGTAACTCGCGACACGATGTGTGATTACGTTGGATATTCATCATATAAATAAAGCTAACATAAAGGACAAAAAAAATGTGTACAACTCTGTATAGGTTTTCAGCTTGAAAGGATCTACGTAATCCATGCCTAAACGAATAGTTTAGCAAAATCAAGCTACGATTTCGTTTGCTTCAATTTGATAGCTCACACTATCTTGAAGTCTGCGCTTGAACGTTGCTTAGAATACAAATATGCCGGACATGAACTTAGGGATCAAGTGGGATTATAGTAAAATTGTCTGCTTCGACTTTTCAAAGTACAAGACACATAGGCGACAAAGGAAGTTTGTCTCTTTAGATATATTTATGAAGACAATGTTCCGTTTTCGCGGAATTCATACAATATTGTACCGTGAAGATGAGAAATATCTGCACCTACCTTTGGACAATGCGATTGAACGGCCTTTATCCCCTCTCTCTCTCTCTCCCTCTCTCGCTCTCAACATCACGGTTTTCAAAGTTCGGCACGATATGTTTATGCCAACGTTTTTTCCAATCCTCGAAACAGTCGGAGAAATCGTTTTGGTGCTTGCCTTAAATACTTTCTTCGGATCGGCTTTTCCGTCCTCTGTTAAGTCGAAACATTGTCGTTCGGACAGTCTTTTGAGTTTATTGAACATGCTCTAGTTTTGGAACTAAAAATGGTCGATTTTTGGACAAAATGTAAAAAATTGATTGTTTTTCAAATCAAGATCTAATGCGTTTAAGGCAGAAGACATCTTTGAAAATGATTTAAATTGATCCGAATAAATGACAGCTACATCAGCAATCTCCCTAATGGTCAATCGATGATTTTCGAAAGCTACATTTTTGATTTCCTTGATGTGAGTTCCATCGGTTGATCAAGCGCTGTTCATCTTGAGCATTCCTTGAAGTCTTTTGTTTTTTCACATCACAACAGCGTCACCAAAGACCTTTTGTAACGTCATCACACGGCAAAATAATTATTCCACCAACGAAATTTAATGCAAGCTCTTTGTTCGACTAAATCAGTTATATGAAAAGTCGACAAACCCGCTTTTGCGTAGTTGTGAAAACTCATGTAATCCTGCAGCAACCAAATGTATTGACTTTAAATAGATGGCAAAGACAGCGCTACCAACAAACATAAGAAAAAAATTATTCAAGGCTTTCATAACATTTGAAAAGTTGAAACGAAAACTTCCCTCTACTTTTTGATCACAGTGCTACATATCTGTTTTTCTGTACATGCTATCTACGCGTACACAAAACGTCTTTGATGAATTCTGTGAGCTGAAGTTAACAGCCACTCTTAGGGCCATGAATGATTTAATTAAAAAAAGCGTTGAGAAATTTTCCATTGTGCGTGCCTTTCTTGTGCGTCAAATCGTTCCTTTTTCGCATGTTCACAGGCCAGTGTGCAAAATAATAGACAGTCCTTGTATTTGCCGAGACAATTTTAGCAAGATCTCCTTTAACACTTCACTGTGGACTTGTGCTTTGACCAATTTGACCTTCCTTGCCTGCAAGAACTTCCGATATTTTTGTTAATTTTGGAGCCGGCGGTTTAATTTTTGCCACCAGGAGAATTACACCGACAGACAGACGGGCATGTTTCGATCAAGCATACATGTACTTTGCAAACATTTTGACAAAATGAATACATTCCTCATGCTTCGGTATAGAAACTAATACTTTTCCCCATTGAATAAAAGCACAAATTCCCTGCGGCCCACTGAAAGAGACCTTTTCCGACCATTTTGTTTTTCTTTTGTGTTGGATAACATAACAGTATCCACCACTTGTTTATTCCCCAGATCCTATTCTCTATTCTTCAGACACTGTCTCTTATGGGGCCGCATAGTTGATTTGAAACAACAGATCGAATTCTTAAGACTTAACTAACGCTCATGGGAAAACTGTTGCGAAGGTATTAAAATAAATATTAACATGTAAAAGGATACTTTTTTTGGAATCCATTGGGAAATAAGCAACAAATCTGCATCAAACTTATTTAAGAAGAAAGTTTGCGTTTTGATATTTCAATCGGATTTGTAAGACTTGAGAAAATGCCTTGCAAAAGAAACACACGTGCACATGATTCGCGTAACCAACAATAGCGTACATAAATAGCCCAACACTGTAGCTAATAGTTTACATGCATTCTTGCACTTTTTTTTAGAAAAAATCAAAAATTCTCGTAATTTTTTGATCAATGCACGATTGTCGTTAGTTTATGATTAGACTACGCATTTTCTGCCTTACGTCAATGTTGTATTGTCGTGGTTGGCGAAAACTTCTCCCAGCTTATTTTTATGCGTTTTGTAGAAATATTTGACAAATTTAGGAACTGCTTTGCTTCTCTCTGCTACTATGAAAATGCTTACATTTTCAGCAAATGAAAGCAATTTGACGCAATTCAATGCATTTGAACTCAATTGAACTTATCCGCGAACACTTGGATTACATCCATATATATAAGTGTTTTTCAATTGGAATCTTTTTGATCTTTTAAAAGAAAAACAAAAAACAAAAAACAAAACGGAATTTTAGCTGGCGTCAGTTGCAACAATTTATCAATACTTTGCAAACAACGCATGGCTAGTACTGCTTGTTCGCAATAGTGTTTCTGATGCTCTTGATTGAATTTTTAAGCCTTGTAAGCACATATGTATTTGATTTGTGTTTTTATTTTTTGTGGTTTTAACGAAAAAGTTCCAAGTCATCATATGATTAAAATGTAGAGTTTTTTGGTTTTTGATCTTTTCCAGATTCCGGTAGCGAATCGGGCTCACATAAAAGTATTAGGGAGAAACGGCCTTCAGGACCTTCGGATGGTAAGCCAACCCGCGTCAGAACGGTACTCAATGAAAAGCAATTACACACACTAAGGTTAATTGAATGACAACAACATGAATTAATTGCAGTTATATCTAATGTCAATAATTTATAATTGCGTTAATTGCAGAACCTGTTACAATGCTAATCCGCGACCTGATGCTCTTATGAAAGAGCAATTAGTTGAAATGACTGGACTATCGCCACGCGTTATCAGAGTGTGGTTTCAAAATAAACGTTGCAAAGATAAAAAGAAAACAATACAAATGAGACAACAACAACAGCTGGAGAAGGTAAGAGCCAACCGCCGAATAGAGTAATTTGTCTGACAATTGTATGATGTGTATTATTCGATAGGATGGTCGAAAATTAGGATATGGTGCCATGCAGGGTATTCCAATGATAGCCAGCTCGCCTGTGAGACATGATTCTCCACTTAATTTGCAAGGTATTGATGTGCAAACATATCAACCGCCATGGAAAGCTTTGTCAGATTTTGCTCTTCACGCTGACCTTGACAGCAACGGTGCTATTAACACCCAAACACCAGCTTATCAACAACTAGTCAATCAGGTAAACTTCGAATTATTATATTCACAAACTCCACATACGAGACACTAGACATCCATTCCCACCATATATAGAGACATTGGCGCATTGATTGTTCAGTGAAATGATTAGCCGATGCAAGGCATTATATACTCTGTTGTGCTTCCAAACACAAAAAAAAGGTCCATGTGTTGGCGTCTGGAAGATCCGCTAAGTTTGGCGTGTAATTTTGGGATTCGAAGAGCGTCTAAACCATATTTAGTCTTCATTAGGAATACATTTGAACTGTAGCTATAAGCTTTTTTTGGCTGTGAAAGTTCGCCAAAAAGACAGCAATGGATTCGCCTATAAAGTGGAGCTTCAACCTCTTAAAAGTCTCTCAGTTGAGATCGACGAACCTACCTACCTAGTAGAGAGAGTAGATGAGTCACGACTTCCAAGTCGGTATTCACGGTCTCAAATCTCATTGGGTTTTTTTTTTTTTTTGTAATGTGATCAGCCACTTGGGAGATGTTCCCTATACGTGCGACCATGGCGATGGTCAAAAAGAGTTAGAGGTGGAGACAGGTTAAGAAAGGGAGTAGTTTGTAGGAATATTCGACTTAAGCTGGTAGGTTATTCCACAGGCGGACGGTATGGAGTCGCGGTAGAGTGTGTTTTTTTTTTACACTTATCGATGAGAACCCATTCGCTAGGGTGCAACTGCAGCCTAATTTGCTCTCCGCTTGCCCCCTTCTTTCTAATCACGACCGTGATACAAGTATAAGGCGGATCCCTTAAGTGTTTGGTGTTTTTACAAAAAAAAAAAAAAACACAGCATAACGCCAATGGAAGATTAGGATAAATTATTCTCCATCACAGTGAATAAGTCAATGTCACGAGAATTATTGGCCACTAAGTTGAAAATCCCATTAGAAGGGGAGAATCAATACAATGTGATGCCACAGAATTGTTGGCTATCAAATTGTCCCCTGCCTCCCTACTCGATATTTGCTTAAAATAGCACAATTTAGTATTCACGTGGCTTCTCGAGAAGGTGGTTCGTGATTGCACCGGATATCAATTCTAGCAAATTTTCCGTCCAAAAAAAGATTGAGCAGATAGTGTAGGAAGAATATTCCAAATAAGTAAATACGTATTGCCACAAAGCAACAAATACCTTCACGCTAGTAGACATGAATTTTTACTATGTTCACCTTTGTGGGAGAAGTGTAATCAGTCCTACTTCTTATTTACTATTTACATAATTATTAGTCAAGCTTTCGGTTTGATGAACACCGTACATACTGACGGAATACACTGTGCTGGCTTTTTTACAGACGTGCTTGCTTGCCATTGCTTATCTTATCTTTGCGTGAGTCTGCAAGTATAACGTTCAGCTCAAATTCAATTGTGGACGACCTTTCAAGCTAGGCACAGTAACAGGCTATACATAATGTCGGCTAAAGACGACCAGACCTGCTTTGTATGAACTTAAAAGACAATTAGCGCCACTTTGAAATGTCGAATTGAATAACTGCATAATATTGTTGTTAATACGCTGGAATGGTTGTCAGCCAAACGAATTGAGAAGCCGCGCCCAAATCTCCCGAAGCTTTAATTGAAATTTCAATGCGAACATAATTTTAGTTGTTACTTATCCATACATACATATATATCTATATATATATGTGTTTTTTGCAGATGCACGGATACGATTTGAATGGTATGCCGCCGTTGCAGGCTCATCAACAGGGACCGCATCCGTCAACGCCGGGGCAGCAATTAAGTGGGCCACCAGGCAGCAGTATGGATTCCGGCATTACCTCCCACCATCATCCGGACAGTACTGATTCGTATGTTACCTACCTGGAAAGCGATGATAGTATGCAAGGCAGTCCATAGAAAACGAATGCAAACGTTTCTAATTTGCTTCTTTTGTTGCCTCACAAACAGAATCCAAATTAACGCTGACGCCTTCATCATCGTCATCAACATGCGCGTCGGCTACATCGAACTCAACATCAGCAACCACATCGGTATCATCGCCACCTTCCTGCCCTGCAGGCTGTGGCATTAACAATAATCATCACCATCATCATCATCACCATCACCATCACCATCATCACAACAGCAACAACAACACGTTTATGGACGATTGTTCCAGTGACGGTTGCGTACAAAGGCCTTCAGCTACGGAGCAGCTATTACAAATGCTACAAAGAGTTACCGCATCGTCATCGCTGTGAGATCAAAATTTTTATTCTCTACTTCTCATGACTTATGGAAACATAATCGACAAGGGGATGTGTGCAATTCTACAAGATCATTCAGAACGTTCGCGAGTGTCAAAATGAAACTCGATAAGCGACAAATGCAAATAAGATCTCGTCTCTATATAGTCAATCATTCAGACTTTAACGAACTTCAACATTAAAACAAAAATAAATAGAAATATAAAAAAAAAAAAACAGAAAACAAAAGAAAAAAAAAAACGCAAGAGAATCTAGATGAACTCAAGTAACATGTATGAAGAAGATCAAGATATTGGAAAAAACTTTTACTTTTTCTTTTTTTTTTTTTTTGTTTATAAATCATTTACTGAGATTCGATCTACTAACTAAACCTTCTTCTTTAATACCCAATACTCAGGGGTAAATTGTTCATTAAATAAATATTCATTGATTTGAAATCCGTTTTGAAAGAGTCTAATCATTCTAATGCCGAAATGCTCACTTACTTTAAAAGTTTTTTATTTTTAATAGTTATCTGTAAAA